>OY992506.1:19984214-20277864 GCA_963921215.1 Scoparia ambigualis
AGTTTCATTACGAGCTTCCTCGAGTTAACATCTGTGTTAGCAAGAAGTCAAGTCGCAAGAATCCAGTGCGCTTTTGCAATTCGGTAGAATAAAGGCCGATTGTTTAGTCAGTTTCATTACGAGCTTCCTCGAGTTAACATCTGTGTTAGCAAGAAGTGTGTAAGTCGCAAGAATCCAGTGCGCTACTATACATTCAGTCTCACATCAAACGTTGTTGAGTCAACAAGTGTGTAAGTCGCAAGAATCCAGTGCGCTACTATACTGTGATACTACTCTGTAAATCTGAGGAAAAATAAAGGAAGAATAAGTATTTCGAGGCTTTTATTGACAGAAGAACAGGTACAAGCGGACCCAAGATCTACAAGACTTCTCTCGGCATCCTTGTCCCAGCCAGCTCGTAAGAAAACAATCAACAAATACAGTCCACTACCCGACGGACGGTAGTCGTTTAGCCTGGCTTCTGCACGTCTCTATAGACAGAACGCGTCATAGAGCTGCCGCCGCCGTAAGATACACCCGCCGTCCGCCACAATTTTTGGTCCTTCGAGCCGGATATTGGAAAACAGGAATGCCTGTCACTAGATCGGAGCGCAGGGAGAAACAGAAAAACTTACCATCGAGACAGTTGGAGGCAAAGGTATACAAACGAACGACTCTCAAAGGGTGCAGATTAAAATTAGAGGCGCTCACCGACGCGACAAAAAGCCGATTGAAGTAAGAACTATTGACCACCTAAAGCTGTCCAAACAAGGGGTACACAGCGAAATAGTAAGAAGATGCAAACATCTGCAAAAGATCGAGAACCAGCTAGTCTATGAAAAAGAAGAGCCACAACTACTGATTGGGCAAGACAACTGGGGACTTATAGTTACAAGGAAACTAAAGAAGGGTAAAGTCTCCGAGCCAGTCGCCTCGCTCACTGGACTGGGCTGGGTTCTCCATGGATGTGACGCTAGAGACATTGTACCAGTGAAATTTGTTAACCACACCAGATTGGTAAAAGATGACACAAATACCTTGGTCAGACGCCACTTCAGGGTCAAGTCCATTGGAGTACTGCCACGACGACGTCCAAGCATTGACGCCGACCAGAAAGCAGTAAAGGCTAAACAGGAAAACACCAAGAGGCTAATAAGCAGAAAAATTTGTAAATCGGCGATTGAATTTGAAGATAAAGCTCAATTTGGAAAGGCTTTTAGAAAAAGAAAAATTAGAGGAAAGAGCCTGAATAAAAATGGTACAAAATCTATGATAGAATATCCGGCAGCAGTGCAGGGAACAAGAGTAAATCCTTCTCGAAACCTGCAGAATTTCGCAACGGCAGAAAAAGCCAGAAGAGTAGCGAAGGAGATGCAGGAGATCCATGCAAAGGCCGGTTTCCATTTAAAAGGGTGCGGTAGTAGCCAATCTGTAATCGTCGCTACGCCGCACGTACCGGATCCACAAGGATTGCCCACCTTGGCACGTAAAGAGAGGGCTACAGCCCGTGTCTATGGACAACCAAGAAGGAAATGAAAGACTTGTAAACGTCGCCAGTAAATATGATAGTTGGAAGCGTCACAAGTGCACATCCTGATTCCCGCAACGACGTCGCCACCTCAAGATGGAGAGCTTCGCACTGCGGGGGAGACTGTTGGCGACGCGTCATAATAATAGGTCTTTAAATAAGTAGTTATTAAGAAAGTGTAGATTTTAATAACACTAGGTATGTGTGTAAAAGAAACCGGTCATAGAAAGCTCCAGAATAGCTCAGAGAAGGTTTAGGAACACATAGAAAGTTGTAGAACTTCCTGGAAGGCTGTGGAACTTTCTGGAAAAGTACAGGTATGTGTTCAGAATGCTATAGAAACCTCTAGAAAGTTGTAGAACATTCTGGAAGACTGTGGAACTTTCTAGAAAAGTACAGGTATGTGTTTAGAATGCTATATAGAAACATCTAGAAGGTTGTAGATCTTTCTGGAAAGCTGTGGAACTTTCTAGAAAAGTATAGGCACGTTTTGATGGAACTTTCTAGAAAGTATAGAAATATCTATAAAATTGGAATGTTATGGAACTATCTAGAAAACGGGATCACCTATAAATACGCGGAGCGTTCTATGATCGGCAGTCAGTTTCATTACGAGCTTCCTCGAGTTAACATCTGTGTTAGCAAGAAGTCAAGTCGCAAGAATCCAGTGCGCTTTTGCAATTCGGTAGAATAAAGGCCGATTGTTTAGTCAGTTTCATTACGAGCTTCCTCGAGTTAACATCTGTGTTAGCAAGAAGTGTGTAAGTCGCAAGAATCCAGTGCGCTACTATACATTCAGTCTCACATCAAACGTTGTTGAGTCAACAAGTGTGTAAGTCGCAAGAATCCAGTGCGCTACTATACTGTGATACTACTCTGTAAATCTGAGGAAAAATAAAGGAAGAATAAGTATTTCGAGGCTTTTATTGACAGAAGAACAGGTACAAGCGGACCCAAGATCTACAAGACTTCTCTCGGCATCCTTGTCCCAGCCAGCTCGTAAGAAAACAATCAACAAATACAGTCCACTACCCGACGGACGGTAGTCGTTTAGCCTGGCTTCTGCACGTCTCTATAGACAGAACGCGTCATAGAGCTGCCGCCGCCGTAAGATACACCCGCCGTCCGCCACAATTTTTGGTCCTTCGAGCCGGATATTGGAAAACAGGAATGCCTGTCACTAGATCGGAGCGCAGGGAGAAACAGAAAAACTTACCATCGAGACAGTTGGAGGCAAAGGTATACAAACGAACGACTCTCAAAGGGTGCAGATTAAAATTAGAGGCGCTCACCGACGCGACAAAAAGCCGATTGAAGTAAGAACTATTGACCACCTAAAGCTGTCCAAACAAGGGGTACACAGCGAAATAGTAAGAAGATGCAAACATCTGCAAAAGATCGAGAACCAGCTAGTCTATGAAAAAGAAGAGCCACAACTACTGATTGGGCAAGACAACTGGGGACTTATAGTTACAAGGAAACTAAAGAAGGGTAAAGTCTCCGAGCCAGTCGCCTCGCTCACTGGACTGGGCTGGGTTCTCCATGGATGTGACGCTAGAGACATTGTACCAGTGAAATTTGTTAACCACACCAGATTGGTAAAAGATGACACAAATACCTTGGTCAGACGCCACTTCAGGGTCAAGTCCATTGGAGTACTGCCACGACGACGTCCAAGCATTGACGCCGACCAGAAAGCAGTAAAGGCTAAACAGGAAAACACCAAGAGGCTAATAAGCAGAAAAATTTGTAAATCGGCGATTGAATTTGAAGATAAAGCTCAATTTGGAAAGGCTTTTAGAAAAAGAAAAATTAGAGGAAAGAGCCTGAATAAAAATGGTACAAAATCTATGATAGAATATCCGGCAGCAGTGCAGGGAACAAGAGTAAATCCTTCTCGAAACCTGCAGAATTTCGCAACGGCAGAAAAAGCCAGAAGAGTAGCGAAGGAGATGCAGGAGATCCATGCAAAGGCCGGTTTCCATTTAAAAGGGTGCGGTAGTAGCCAATCTGTAATCGTCGCTACGCCGCACGTACCGGATCCACAAGGATTGCCCACCTTGGCACGTAAAGAGAGGGCTACAGCCCGTGTCTATGGACAACCAAGAAGGAAATGAAAGACTTGTAAACGTCGCCAGTAAATATGATAGTTGGAAGCGTCACAAGTGCACATCCTGATTCCCGCAACGACGTCGCCACCTCAAGATGGAGAGCTTCGCACTGCGGGGGAGACTGTTGGCGACGCGTCATAATAATAGGTCTTTAAATAAGTAGTTATTAAGAAAGTGTAGATTTTAATAACACTAGGTATGTGTGTAAAAGAAACCGGTCATAGAAAGCTCCAGAATAGCTCAGAGAAGGTTTAGGAACACATAGAAAGTTGTAGAACTTCCTGGAAGGCTGTGGAACTTTCTGGAAAAGTACAGGTATGTGTTTAGAATGCTATAGAAACCTCTAGAAAGTTGTAGAACATTCTGGAAGACTGTGGAACTTTCTAGAAAAGTACAGGTATGTGTTTAGAATGCTATAGAAACATCTAGAAGGTTGTAGATCTTTCTGGAAAGCTGTGGAACTTTCTAGAAAAGTATAGGCACGTTTTGATGGAACTTTCTAGAAAGTATAGAAATATCTATAAAATTGGAATGTTATGGAACTATCTAGAAAACGGGATCACCTATAAATACGCGGAGCGTTCTATGATCGGCAGTCAGTTTCATTACGAGCTTCCTCGAGTTAACATCTGTGTTAGCAAGAAGTCAAGTCGCAAGAATCCAGTGCGCTTTTGCAATTCGGTAGAATAAAGGCCGATTGTTTAGTCAGTTTCATTACGAGCTTCCTCGAGTTAACATCTGTGTTAGCAAGAAGTGTGTAAGTCGCAAGAATCCAGTGCGCTACTATACATTCAGTCTCACATCAAACGTTGTTGAGTCAACAAGTGTGTAAGTCGCAAGAATCCAGTGCGCTACTATACTGTGATACTACTCTGTAAATCTGAGGAAAAATAAAGGAAGAATAAGTATTTCGAGGCTTTTATTGACAGAAGAACAGGTACAAGCGGACCCAAGATCTACAAGACTTCTCTCGGCATCCTTGTCCCAGCCAGCTCGTAAGAAAACAATCAACAAATACAGTCCACTACCCGACGGACGGTAGTCGTTTAGCCTGGCTTCTGCACGTCTCTATAGACAGAACGCGTCATAGAGCTGCCGCCGCCGTAAGATACACCCGCCGTCCGCCACAATTTTTGGTCCTTCGAGCCGGATATTGGAAAACAGGAATGCCTGTCACTAGATCGGAGCGCAGGGAGAAACAGAAAAACTTACCATCGAGACAGTTGGAGGCAAAGGTATACAAACGAACGACTCTCAAAGGGTGCAGATTAAAATTAGAGGCGCTCACCGACGCGACAAAAAGCCGATTGAAGTAAGAACTATTGACCACCTAAAGCTGTCCAAACAAGGGGTACACAGCGAAATAGTAAGAAGATGCAAACATCTGCAAAAGATCGAGAACCAGCTAGTCTATGAAAAAGAAGAGCCACAACTACTGATTGGGCAAGACAACTGGGGACTTATAGTTACAAGGAAACTAAAGAAGGGTAAAGTCTCCGAGCCAGTCGCCTCGCTCACTGGACTGGGCTGGGTTCTCCATGGATGTGACGCTAGAGACATTGTACCAGTGAAATTTGTTAACCACACCAGATTGGTAAAAGATGACACAAATACCTTGGTCAGACGCCACTTCAGGGTCAAGTCCATTGGAGTACTGCCACGACGACGTCCAAGCATTGACGCCGACCAGAAAGCAGTAAAGGCTAAACAGGAAAACACCAAGAGGCTAATAAGCAGAAAAATTTGTAAATCGGCGATTGAATTTGAAGATAAAGCTCAATTTGGAAAGGCTTTTAGAAAAAGAAAAATTAGAGGAAAGAGCCTGAATAAAAATGGTACAAAATCTATGATAGAATATCCGGCAGCAGTGCAGGGAACAAGAGTAAATCCTTCTCGAAACCTGCAGAATTTCGCAACGGCAGAAAAAGCCAGAAGAGTAGCGAAGGAGATGCAGGAGATCCATGCAAAGGCCGGTTTCCATTTAAAAGGGTGCGGTAGTAGCCAATCTGTAATCGTCGCTACGCCGCACGTACCGGATCCACAAGGATTGCCCACCTTGGCACGTAAAGAGAGGGCTACAGCCCGTGTCTATGGACAACCAAGAAGGAAATGAAAGACTTGTAAACGTCGCCAGTAAATATGATAGTTGGAAGCGTCACAAGTGCACATCCTGATTCCCGCAACGACGTCGCCACCTCAAGATGGAGAGCTTCGCACTGCGGGGGAGACTGTTGGCGACGCGTCATAATAATAGGTCTTTAAATAAGTAGTTATTAAGAAAGTGTAGATTTTAATAACACTAGGTATGTGTGTAAAAGAAACCGGTCATAGAAAGCTCCAGAATAGCTCAGAGAAGGTTTAGGAACACATAGAAAGTTGTAGAACTTCCTGGAAGGCTGTGGAACTTTCTGGAAAAGTACAGGTATGTGTTTAGAATGCTATAGAAACCTCTAGAAAGTTGTAGAACATTCTGGAAGACTGTGGAACTTTCTAGAAAAGTACAGGTATGTGTTTAGAATGCTATAGAAACATCTAGAAGGTTGTAGATCTTTCTGGAAAGCTGTGGAACTTTCTAGAAAAGTATAGGCACGTTTTGATGGAACTTTCTAGAAAGTATAGAAATATCTATAAAATTGGAATGTTATGGAACTATCTAGAAAACGGGATCACCTATAAATACGCGGAGCGTTCTATGATCGGCAGTCAGTTTCATTACGAGCTTCCTCGAGTTAACATCTGTGTTAGCAAGAAGTCAAGTCGCAAGAATCCAGTGCGCTTTTGCAATTCGGTAGAATAAAGGCCGATTGTTTAGTCAGTTTCATTACGAGCTTCCTCGAGTTAACATCTGTGTTAGCAAGAAGTGTGTAAGTCGCAAGAATCCAGTGCGCTACTATACATTCAGTCTCACATCAAACGTTGTTGAGTCAACAAGTGTGTAAGTCGCAAGAATCCAGTGCGCTACTATACTGTGATACTACTCTGTAAATCTGAGGAAAAATAAAGGAAGAATAAGTATTTCGAGGCTTTTATTGACAGAAGAACAGGTACAAGCGGACCCAAGATCTACAAGACTTCTCTCGGCATCCTTGTCCCAGCCAGCTCGTAAGAAAACAATCAACAAATACAGTCCACTACCCGACGGACGGTAGTCGTTTAGCCTGGCTTCTGCACGTCTCTATAGACAGAACGCGTCATAGAGCTGCCGCCGCCGTAAGATACACCCGCCGTCCGCCACAATTTTTGGTCCTTCGAGCCGGATATTGGAAAACAGGAATGCCTGTCACTAGATCGGAGCGCAGGGAGAAACAGAAAAACTTACCATCGAGACAGTTGGAGGCAAAGGTATACAAACGAACGACTCTCAAAGGGTGCAGATTAAAATTAGAGGCGCTCACCGACGCGACAAAAAGCCGATTGAAGTAAGAACTATTGACCACCTAAAGCTGTCCAAACAAGGGGTACACAGCGAAATAGTAAGAAGATGCAAACATCTGCAAAAGATCGAGAACCAGCTAGTCTATGAAAAAGAAGAGCCACAACTACTGATTGGGCAAGACAACTGGGGACTTATAGTTACAAGGAAACTAAAGAAGGGTAAAGTCTCCGAGCCAGTCGCCTCGCTCACTGGACTGGGCTGGGTTCTCCATGGATGTGACGCTAGAGACATTGTACCAGTGAAATTTGTTAACCACACCAGATTGGTAAAAGATGACACAAATACCTTGGTCAGACGCCACTTCAGGGTCAAGTCCATTGGAGTACTGCCACGACGACGTCCAAGCATTGACGCCGACCAGAAAGCAGTAAAGGCTAAACAGGAAAACACCAAGAGGCTAATAAGCAGAAAAATTTGTAAATCGGCGATTGAATTTGAAGATAAAGCTCAATTTGGAAAGGCTTTTAGAAAAAGAAAAATTAGAGGAAAGAGCCTGAATAAAAATGGTACAAAATCTATGATAGAATATCCGGCAGCAGTGCAGGGAACAAGAGTAAATCCTTCTCGAAACCTGCAGAATTTCGCAACGGCAGAAAAAGCCAGAAGAGTAGCGAAGGAGATGCAGGAGATCCATGCAAAGGCCGGTTTCCATTTAAAAGGGTGCGGTAGTAGCCAATCTGTAATCGTCGCTACGCCGCACGTACCGGATCCACAAGGATTGCCCACCTTGGCACGTAAAGAGAGGGCTACAGCCCGTGTCTATGGACAACCAAGAAGGAAATGAAAGACTTGTAAACGTCGCCAGTAAATATGATAGTTGGAAGCGTCACAAGTGCACATCCTGATTCCCGCAACGACGTCGCCACCTCAAGATGGAGAGCTTCGCACTGCGGGGGAGACTGTTGGCGACGCGTCATAATAATAGGTCTTTAAATAAGTAGTTATTAAGAAAGTGTAGATTTTAATAACACTAGGTATGTGTGTAAAAGAAACCGGTCATAGAAAGCTCCAGAATAGCTCAGAGAAGGTTTAGGAACACATAGAAAGTTGTAGAACTTCCTGGAAGGCTGTGGAACTTTCTGGAAAAGTACAGGTATGTGTTTAGAATGCTATAGAAACCTCTAGAAAGTTGTAGAACATTCTGGAAGACTGTGGAACTTTCTAGAAAAGTACAGGTATGTGTTTAGAATGCTATAGAAACATCTAGAAGGTTGTAGATCTTTCTGGAAAGCTGTGGAACTTTCTAGAAAAGTATAGGCACGTTTTGATGGAACTTTCTAGAAAGTATAGAAATATCTATAAAATTGGAATGTTATGGAACTATCTAGAAAACGGGATCACCTATAAATACGCGGAGCGTTCTATGATCGGCAGTCAGTTTCATTACGAGCTTCCTCGAGTTAACATCTGTGTTAGCAAGAAGTCAAGTCGCAAGAATCCAGTGCGCTTTTGCAATTCGGTAGAATAAAGGCCGATTGTTTAGTCAGTTTCATTACGAGCTTCCTCGAGTTAACATCTGTGTTAGCAAGAAGTGTGTAAGTCGCAAGAATCCAGTGCGCTACTATACATTCAGTCTCACATCAAACGTTGTTGAGTCAACAAGTGTGTAAGTCGCAAGAATCCAGTGCGCTACTATACTGTGATACTACTCTGTAAATCTGAGGAAAAATAAAGGAAGAATAAGTATTTCGAGGCTTTTATTGACAGAAGAACAGGTACAAGCGGACCCAAGATCTACAAGACTTCTCTCGGCATCCTTGTCCCAGCCAGCTCGTAAGAAAACAATCAACAAATACAGTCCACTACCCGACGGACGGTAGTCGTTTAGCCTGGCTTCTGCACGTCTCTATAGACAGAACGCGTCATAGAGCTGCCGCCGCCGTAAGATACACCCGCCGTCCGCCACAATTTTTGGTCCTTCGAGCCGGATATTGGAAAACAGGAATGCCTGTCACTAGATCGGAGCGCAGGGAGAAACAGAAAAACTTACCATCGAGACAGTTGGAGGCAAAGGTATACAAACGAACGACTCTCAAAGGGTGCAGATTAAAATTAGAGGCGCTCACCGACGCGACAAAAAGCCGATTGAAGTAAGAACTATTGACCACCTAAAGCTGTCCAAACAAGGGGTACACAGCGAAATAGTAAGAAGATGCAAACATCTGCAAAAGATCGAGAACCAGCTAGTCTATGAAAAAGAAGAGCCACAACTACTGATTGGGCAAGACAACTGGGGACTTATAGTTACAAGGAAACTAAAGAAGGGTAAAGTCTCCGAGCCAGTCGCCTCGCTCACTGGACTGGGCTGGGTTCTCCATGGATGTGACGCTAGAGACATTGTACCAGTGAAATTTGTTAACCACACCAGATTGGTAAAAGATGACACAAATACCTTGGTCAGACGCCACTTCAGGGTCAAGTCCATTGGAGTACTGCCACGACGACGTCCAAGCATTGACGCCGACCAGAAAGCAGTAAAGGCTAAACAGGAAAACACCAAGAGGCTAATAAGCAGAAAAATTTGTAAATCGGCGATTGAATTTGAAGATAAAGCTCAATTTGGAAAGGCTTTTAGAAAAAGAAAAATTAGAGGAAAGAGCCTGAATAAAAATGGTACAAAATCTATGATAGAATATCCGGCAGCAGTGCAGGGAACAAGAGTAAATCCTTCTCGAAACCTGCAGAATTTCGCAACGGCAGAAAAAGCCAGAAGAGTAGCGAAGGAGATGCAGGAGATCCATGCAAAGGCCGGTTTCCATTTAAAAGGGTGCGGTAGTAGCCAATCTGTAATCGTCGCTACGCCGCACGTACCGGATCCACAAGGATTGCCCACCTTGGCACGTAAAGAGAGGGCTACAGCCCGTGTCTATGGACAACCAAGAAGGAAATGAAAGACTTGTAAACGTCGCCAGTAAATATGATAGTTGGAAGCGTCACAAGTGCACATCCTGATTCCCGCAACGACGTCGCCACCTCAAGATGGAGAGCTTCGCACTGCGGGGGAGACTGTTGGCGACGCGTCATAATAATAGGTCTTTAAATAAGTAGTTATTAAGAAAGTGTAGATTTTAATAACACTAGGTATGTGTGTAAAAGAAACCGGTCATAGAAAGCTCCAGAATAGCTCAGAGAAGGTTTAGGAACACATAGAAAGTTGTAGAACTTCCTGGAAGGCTGTGGAACTTTCTGGAAAAGTACAGGTATGTGTTCAGAATGCTATAGAAACCTCTAGAAAGTTGTAGAACATTCTGGAAGACTGTGGAACTTTCTAGAAAAGTACAGGTATGTGTTTAGAATGCTATATAGAAACATCTAGAAGGTTGTAGATCTTTCTGGAAAGCTGTGGAACTTTCTAGAAAAGTATAGGCACGTTTTGATGGAACTTTCTAGAAAGTATAGAAATATCTATAAAATTGGAATGTTATGGAACTATCTAGAAAACGGGATCACCTATAAATACGCGGAGCGTTCTATGATCGGCAGTCAGTTTCATTACGAGCTTCCTCGAGTTAACATCTGTGTTAGCAAGAAGTCAAGTCGCAAGAATCCAGTGCGCTTTTGCAATTCGGTAGAATAAAGGCCGATTGTTTAGTCAGTTTCATTACGAGCTTCCTCGAGTTAACATCTGTGTTAGCAAGAAGTGTGTAAGTCGCAAGAATCCAGTGCGCTACTATACATTCAGTCTCACATCAAACGTTGTTGAGTCAACAAGTGTGTAAGTCGCAAGAATCCAGTGCGCTACTATACTGTGATACTACTCTGTAAATCTGAGGAAAAATAAAGGAAGAATAAGTATTTCGAGGCTTTTATTGACAGAAGAACAGGTACAAGCGGACCCAAGATCTACAAGACTTCTCTCGGCATCCTTGTCCCAGCCAGCTCGTAAGAAAACAATCAACAAATACAGTCCACTACCCGACGGACGGTAGTCGTTTAGCCTGGCTTCTGCACGTCTCTATAGACAGAACGCGTCATAGAGCTGCCGCCGCCGTAAGATACACCCGCCGTCCGCCACAATTTTTGGTCCTTCGAGCCGGATATTGGAAAACAGGAATGCCTGTCACTAGATCGGAGCGCAGGGAGAAACAGAAAAACTTACCATCGAGACAGTTGGAGGCAAAGGTATACAAACGAACGACTCTCAAAGGGTGCAGATTAAAATTAGAGGCGCTCACCGACGCGACAAAAAGCCGATTGAAGTAAGAACTATTGACCACCTAAAGCTGTCCAAACAAGGGGTACACAGCGAAATAGTAAGAAGATGCAAACATCTGCAAAAGATCGAGAACCAGCTAGTCTATGAAAAAGAAGAGCCACAACTACTGATTGGGCAAGACAACTGGGGACTTATAGTTACAAGGAAACTAAAGAAGGGTAAAGTCTCCGAGCCAGTCGCCTCGCTCACTGGACTGGGCTGGGTTCTCCATGGATGTGACGCTAGAGACATTGTACCAGTGAAATTTGTTAACCACACCAGATTGGTAAAAGATGACACAAATACCTTGGTCAGACGCCACTTCAGGGTCAAGTCCATTGGAGTACTGCCACGACGACGTCCAAGCATTGACGCCGACCAGAAAGCAGTAAAGGCTAAACAGGAAAACACCAAGAGGCTAATAAGCAGAAAAATTTGTAAATCGGCGATTGAATTTGAAGATAAAGCTCAATTTGGAAAGGCTTTTAGAAAAAGAAAAATTAGAGGAAAGAGCCTGAATAAAAATGGTACAAAATCTATGATAGAATATCCGGCAGCAGTGCAGGGAACAAGAGTAAATCCTTCTCGAAACCTGCAGAATTTCGCAACGGCAGAAAAAGCCAGAAGAGTAGCGAAGGAGATGCAGGAGATCCATGCAAAGGCCGGTTTCCATTTAAAAGGGTGCGGTAGTAGCCAATCTGTAATCGTCGCTACGCCGCACGTACCGGATCCACAAGGATTGCCCACCTTGGCACGTAAAGAGAGGGCTACAGCCCGTGTCTATGGACAACCAAGAAGGAAATGAAAGACTTGTAAACGTCGCCAGTAAATATGATAGTTGGAAGCGTCACAAGTGCACATCCTGATTCCCGCAACGACGTCGCCACCTCAAGATGGAGAGCTTCGCACTGCGGGGGAGACTGTTGGCGACGCGTCATAATAATAGGTCTTTAAATAAGTAGTTATTAAGAAAGTGTAGATTTTAATAACACTAGGTATGTGTGTAAAAGAAACCGGTCATAGAAAGCTCCAGAATAGCTCAGAGAAGGTTTAGGAACACATAGAAAGTTGTAGAACTTCCTGGAAGGCTGTGGAACTTTCTGGAAAAGTACAGGTATGTGTTTAGAATGCTATAGAAACCTCTAGAAAGTTGTAGAACATTCTGGAAGACTGTGGAACTTTCTAGAAAAGTACAGGTATGTGTTTAGAATGCTATATAGAAACATCTAGAAGGTTGTAGATCTTTCTGGAAAGCTGTGGAACTTTCTAGAAAAGTATAGGCACGTTTTGATGGAACTTTCTAGAAAGTATAGAAATATCTATAAAATTGGAATGTTATGGAACTATCTAGAAAACGGGATCACCTATAAATACGCGGAGCGTTCTATGATCGGCAGTCAGTTTCATTACGAGCTTCCTCGAGTTAACATCTGTGTTAGCAAGAAGTCAAGTCGCAAGAATCCAGTGCGCTTTTGCAATTCGGTAGAATAAAGGCCGATTGTTTAGTCAGTTTCATTACGAGCTTCCTCGAGTTAACATCTGTGTTAGCAAGAAGTGTGTAAGTCGCAAGAATCCAGTGCGCTACTATACATTCAGTCTCACATCAAACGTTGTTGAGTCAACAAGTGTGTAAGTCGCAAGAATCCAGTGCGCTACTACTCTGTAAATCTGAGGAAAAATAAAGGAAGAATAAGTATTTCGAGGCTTTTATTGACAGAAGAACAGGTACAAGCGGACCCAAGATCTACAAGACTTCTCTCGGCATCCTTGTCCCAGCCAGCTCGTAAGAAAACAATCAACAAATACAGTCCACTACCCGACGGACGGTAGTCGTTTAGCCTGGCTTCTGCACGTCTCTATAGACAGAACGCGTCATAGAGCTGCCGCCGCCGTAAGATACACCCGCCGTCCGCCACAATTTTTGGTCCTTCGAGCCGGATATTGGAAAACAGGAATGCCTGTCACTAGATCGGAGCGCAGGGAGAAACAGAAAAACTTACCATCGAGACAGTTGGAGGCAAAGGTATACAAACGAACGACTCTCAAAGGGTGCAGATTAAAATTAGAGGCGCTCACCGACGCGACAAAAAGCCGATTGAAGTAAGAACTATTGACCACCTAAAGCTGTCCAAACAAGGGGTACACAACGAAATAGTAAGAAGATGCAAACATCTGCAAAAGATCGAGAACCAGCTAGTCTATGAAAAAGAAGAGCCACAACTACTGATTGGGCAAGACAACTGGGGACTTATAGTTACAAGGAAACTAAAGAAGGGTAAAGTCTCCGAGCCAGTCGCCTCGCTCACTGGACTGGGCTGGGTTCTCCATGGATGTGACGCTAGAGACATTGTACCAGTGAAATTTGTTAACCACACCAGATTGGTAAAAGATGACACAAATACCTTGGTCAGACGCCACTTCAGGGTCAAGTCCATTGGAGTACTGCCACGACGACGTCCAAGCATTGACGCCGACCAGAAAGCAGTAAAGGCTAAACAGGAAAACACCAAGAGGCTAATAAGCAGAAAAATTTGTAAATCGGCGATTGAATTTGAAGATAAAGCTCAATTTGGAAAGGCTTTTAGAAAAAGAAAAATTAGAGGAAAGAGCCTGAATAAAAATGGTACAAAATCTATGATAGAATATCCGGCAGCAGTGCAGGGAACAAGAGTAAATCCTTCTCGAAACCTGCAGAATTTCGCAACGGCAGAAAAAGCCAGAAGAGTAGCGAAGGAGATGCAGGAGATCCATGCAAAGGCCGGTTTCCATTTAAAAGGGTGCGGTAGTAGCCAATCTGTAATCGTCGCTACGCCGCACGTACCGGATCCACAAGGATTGCCCACCTTGGCACGTAAAGAGAGGGCTACAGCCCGTGTCTATGGACAACCAAGAAGGAAATGAAAGACTTGTAAACGTCGCCAGTAAATATGATAGTTGGAAGCGTCACAAGTGCACATCCTGATTCCCGCAACGACGTCGCCACCTCAAGATGGAGAGCTTCGCACTGCGGGGGAGACTGTTGGCGACGCGTCATAATAATAGGTCTTTAAATAAGTAGTTATTAAGAAAGTGTAGATTTTAATAACACTAGGTATGTGTGTAAAAGAAACCGGTCATAGAAAGCTCCAGAATAGCTCAGAGAAGGTTTAGGAACACATAGAAAGTTGTAGAACTTCCTGGAAGGCTGTGGAACTTTCTGGAAAAGTACAGGTATGTGTTTAGAATGCTATAGAAACCTCTAGAAAGTTGTAGAACATTCTGGAAGACTGTGGAACTTTCTAGAAAAGTACAGGTATGTGTTTAGAATGCTATAGAAACATCTAGAAGGTTGTAGATCTTTCTGGAAAGCTGTGGAACTTTCTAGAAAAGTATAGGCACGTTTTGATGGAACTTTCTAGAAAGTATAGAAATATCTATAAAATTGGAATGTTATGGAACTATCTAGAAAACGGGATCACCTATAAATACGCGGAGCGTTCTATGATCGGCAGTCAGTTTCATTACGAGCTTCCTCGAGTTAACATCTGTGTTAGCAAGAAGTCAAGTCGCAAGAATCCAGTGCGCTTTTGCAATTCGGTAGAATAAAGGCCGATTGTTTAGTCAGTTTCATTACGAGCTTCCTCGAGTTAACATCTGTGTTAGCAAGAAGTGTGTAAGTCGCAAGAATCCAGTGCGCTACTATACATTCAGTCTCACATCAAACGTTGTTGAGTCAACAAGTGTGTAAGTCGCAAGAATCCAGTGCGCTACTATACTGTGATACTACTCTGTAAATCTGAGGAAAAATAAAGGAAGAATAAGTATTTCGAGGCTTTTATTGACAGAAGAACAGGTACAAGCGGACCCAAGATCTACAAGACTTCTCTCGGCATCCTTGTCCCAGCCAGCTCGTAAGAAAACAATCAACAAATACAGTCCACTACCCGACGGACGGTAGTCGTTTAGCCTGGCTTCTGCACGTCTCTATAGACAGAACGCGTCATAGAGCTGCCGCCGCCGTAAGATACACCCGCCGTCCGCCACAATTTTTGGTCCTTCGAGCCGGATATTGGAAAACAGGAATGCCTGTCACTAGATCGGAGCGCAGGGAGAAACAGAAAAACTTACCATCGAGACAGTTGGAGGCAAAGGTATACAAACGAACGACTCTCAAAGGGTGCAGATTAAAATTAGAGGCGCTCACCGACGCGACAAAAAGCCGATTGAAGTAAGAACTATTGACCACCTAAAGCTGTCCAAACAAGGGGTACACAACGAAATAGTAAGAAGATGCAAACATCTGCAAAAGATCGAGAACCAGCTAGTCTATGAAAAAGAAGAGCCACAACTACTGATTGGGCAAGACAACTGGGGACTTATAGTTACAAGGAAACTAAAGAAGGGTAAAGTCTCCGAGCCAGTCGCCTCGCTCACTGGACTGGGCTGGGTTCTCCATGGATGTGACGCTAGAGACATTGTACCAGTGAAATTTGTTAACCACACCAGATTGGTAAAAGATGACACAAATACCTTGGTCAGACGCCACTTCAGGGTCAAGTCCATTGGAGTACTGCCACGACGACGTCCAAGCATTGACGCCGACCAGAAAGCAGTAAAGGCTAAACAGGAAAACACCAAGAGGCTAATAAGCAGAAAAATTTGTAAATCGGCGATTGAATTTGAAGATAAAGCTCAATTTGGAAAGGCTTTTAGAAAAAGAAAAATTAGAGGAAAGAGCCTGAATAAAAATGGTACAAAATCTATGATAGAATATCCGGCAGCAGTGCAGGGAACAAGAGTAAATCCTTCTCGAAACCTGCAGAATTTCGCAACGGCAGAAAAAGCCAGAAGAGTAGCGAAGGAGATGCAGGAGATCCATGCAAAGGCCGGTTTCCATTTAAAAGGGTGCGGTAGTAGCCAATCTGTAATCGTCGCTACGCCGCACGTACCGGATCCACAAGGATTGCCCACCTTGGCACGTAAAGAGAGGGCTACAGCCCGTGTCTATGGACAACCAAGAAGGAAATGAAAGACTTGTAAACGTCGCCAGTAAATATGATAGTTGGAAGCGTCACAAGTGCACATCCTGATTCCCGCAACGACGTCGCCACCTCAAGATGGAGAGCTTCGCACTGCGGGGGAGACTGTTGGCGACGCGTCATAATAATAGGTCTTTAAATAAGTAGTTATTAAGAAAGTGTAGATTTTAATAACACTAGGTATGTGTGTAAAAGAAACCGGTCATAGAAAGCTCCAGAATAGCTCAGAGAAGGTTTAGGAACACATAGAAAGTTGTAGAACTTCCTGGAAGGCTGTGGAACTTTCTGGAAAAGTACAGGTATGTGTTTAGAATGCTATAGAAACCTCTAGAAAGTTGTAGAACATTCTGGAAGACTGTGGAACTTTCTAGAAAAGTACAGGTATGTGTTTAGAATGCTATAGAAACATCTAGAAGGTTGTAGATCTTTCTGGAAAGCTGTGGAACTTTCTAGAAAAGTATAGGCACGTTTTGATGGAACTTTCTAGAAAGTATAGAAATATCTATAAAATTGGAATGTTATGGAACTATCTAGAAAACGGGATCACCTATAAATACGCGGAGCGTTCTATGATCGGCAGTCAGTTTCATTACGAGCTTCCTCGAGTTAACATCTGTGTTAGCAAGAAGTCAAGTCGCAAGAATCCAGTGCGCTTTTGCAATTCGGTAGAATAAAGGCCGATTGTTTAGTCAGTTTCATTACGAGCTTCCTCGAGTTAACATCTGTGTTAGCAAGAAGTGTGTAAGTCGCAAGAATCCAGTGCGCTACTATACATTCAGTCTCACATCAAACGTTGTTGAGTCAACAAGTGTGTAAGTCGCAAGAATCCAGTGCGCTACTATACTGTGATACTACTCTGTAAATCTGAGGAAAAATAAAGGAAGAATAAGTATTTCGAGGCTTTTATTGACAGAAGAACAGGTACAAGCGGACCCAAGATCTACAAGACTTCTCTCGGCATCCTTGTCCCAGCCAGCTCGTAAGAAAACAATCAACAAATACAGTCCACTACCCGACGGACGGTAGTCGTTTAGCCTGGCTTCTGCACGTCTCTATAGACAGAACGCGTCATAGAGCTGCCGCCGCCGTAAGATACACCCGCCGTCCGCCACAATTTTTGGTCCTTCGAGCCGGATATTGGAAAACAGGAATGCCTGTCACTAGATCGGAGCGCAGGGAGAAACAGAAAAACTTACCATCGAGACAGTTGGAGGCAAAGGTATACAAACGAACGACTCTCAAAGGGTGCAGATTAAAATTAGAGGCGCTCACCGACGCGACAAAAAGCCGATTGAAGTAAGAACTATTGACCACCTAAAGCTGTCCAAACAAGGGGTACACAGCGAAATAGTAAGAAGATGCAAACATCTGCAAAAGATCGAGAACCAGCTAGTCTATGAAAAAGAAGAGCCACAACTACTGATTGGGCAAGACAACTGGGGACTTATAGTTACAAGGAAACTAAAGAAGGGTAAAGTCTCCGAGCCAGTCGCCTCGCTCACTGGACTGGGCTGGGTTCTCCATGGATGTGACGCTAGAGACATTGTACCAGTGAAATTTGTTAACCACACCAGATTGGTAAAAGATGACACAAATACCTTGGTCAGACGCCACTTCAGGGTCAAGTCCATTGGAGTACTGCCACGACGACGTCCAAGCATTGACGCCGACCAGAAAGCAGTAAAGGCTAAACAGGAAAACACCAAGAGGCTAATAAGCAGAAAAATTTGTAAATCGGCGATTGAATTTGAAGATAAAGCTCAATTTGGAAAGGCTTTTAGAAAAAGAAAAATTAGAGGAAAGAGCCTGAATAAAAATGGTACAAAATCTATGATAGAATATCCGGCAGCAGTGCAGGGAACAAGAGTAAATCCTTCTCGAAACCTGCAGAATTTCGCAACGGCAGAAAAAGCCAGAAGAGTAGCGAAGGAGATGCAGGAGATCCATGCAAAGGCCGGTTTCCATTTAAAAGGGTGCGGTAGTAGCCAATCTGTAATCGTCGCTACGCCGCACGTACCGGATCCACAAGGATTGCCCACCTTGGCACGTAAAGAGAGGGCTACAGCCCGTGTCTATGGACAACCAAGAAGGAAATGAAAGACTTGTAAACGTCGCCAGTAAATATGATAGTTGGAAGCGTCACAAGTGCACATCCTGATTCCCGCAACGACGTCGCCACCTCAAGATGGAGAGCTTCGCACTGCGGGGGAGACTGTTGGCGACGCGTCATAATAATAGGTCTTTAAATAAGTAGTTATTAAGAAAGTGTAGATTTTAATAACACTAGGTATGTGTGTAAAAGAAACCGGTCATAGAAAGCTCCAGAATAGCTCAGAGAAGGTTTAGGAACACATAGAAAGTTGTAGAACTTCCTGGAAGGCTGTGGAACTTTCTGGAAAAGTACAGGTATGTGTTTAGAATGCTATAGAAACCTCTAGAAAGTTGTAGAACATTCTGGAAGACTGTGGAACTTTCTAGAAAAGTACAGGTATGTGTTTAGAATGCTATAGAAACATCTAGAAGGTTGTAGATCTTTCTGGAAAGCTGTGGAACTTTCTAGAAAAGTATAGGCACGTTTTGATGGAACTTTCTAGAAAGTATAGAAATATCTATAAAATTGGAATGTTATGGAACTATCTAGAAAACGGGATCACCTATAAATACGCGGAGCGTTCTATGATCGGCAGTCAGTTTCATTACGAGCTTCCTCGAGTTAACATCTGTGTTAGCAAGAAGTCAAGTCGCAAGAATCCAGTGCGCTTTTGCAATTCGGTAGAATAAAGGCCGATTGTTTAGTCAGTTTCATTACGAGCTTCCTCGAGTTAACATCTGTGTTAGCAAGAAGTGTGTAAGTCGCAAGAATCCAGTGCGCTACTATACATTCAGTCTCACATCAAACGTTGTTGAGTCAACAAGTGTGTAAGTCGCAAGAATCCAGTGCGCTACTATACTGTGATACTACTCTGTAAATCTGAGGAAAAATAAAGGAAGAATAAGTATTTCGAGGCTTTTATTGACAGAAGAACAGGTACAAGCGGACCCAAGATCTACAAGACTTCTCTCGGCATCCTTGTCCCAGCCAGCTCGTAAGAAAACAATCAACAAATACAGTCCACTACCCGACGGACGGTAGTCGTTTAGCCTGGCTTCTGCACGTCTCTATAGACCATGGATGCACAGACTTATTAAGACTAGGGGCCACTCGGGCAAATTATGAACTGATGGTGGGCCACCAGAAGTATAGGTAATTAAAGACAATGAAAAATTGATATTCTGGAATAGAACTCAATATTTTCGAATGTACGAGAGTATTATTTTTGCTGTCGGCGGGCCACCAGTATTCGACCGGCGGGCCGCATGCGGCCCGCGGGCCGTAGTCTGTGCATCCCTGCTATAGACAGAACGCGTCATAGAGCTGCCGCCGCCGTAAGATACACCCGCCGTCCGCCACAATTTTTGGTCCTTCGAGCCGGATATTGGAAAACAGGAATGCCTGTCACTAGATCGGAGCGCAGGGAGAAACAGAAAAACTTACCATCGAGACAGTTGGAGGCAAAGGTATACAAACGAACGACTCTCAAAGGGTGCAGATTAAAATTAGAGGCGCTCACCGACGCGACAAAAAGCCGATTGAAGTAAGAACTATTGACCACCTAAAGCTGTCCAAACAAGGGGTACACAGCGAAATAGTAAGAAGATGCAAACATCTGCAAAAGATCGAGAACCAGCTAGTCTATGAAAAAGAAGAGCCACAACTACTGATTGGGCAAGACAACTGGGGACTTATAGTTACAAGGAAACTAAAGAAGGGTAAAGTCTCCGAGCCAGTCGCCTCGCTCACTGGACTGGGCTGGGTTCTCCATGGATGTGACGCTAGAGACATTGTACCAGTGAAATTTGTTAACCACACCAGATTGGTAAAAGATGACACAAATACCTTGGTCAGACGCCACTTCAGGGTCAAGTCCATTGGAGTACTGCCACGACGACGTCCAAGCATTGACGCCGACCAGAAAGCAGTAAAGGCTAAACAGGAAAACACCAAGAGGCTAATAAGCAGAAAAATTTGTAAATCGGCGATTGAATTTGAAGATAAAGCTCAATTTGGAAAGGCTTTTAGAAAAAGAAAAATTAGAGGAAAGAGCCTGAATAAAAATGGTACAAAATCTATGATAGAATATCCGGCAGCAGTGCAGGGAACAAGAGTAAATCCTTCTCGAAACCTGCAGAATTTCGCAACGGCAGAAAAAGCCAGAAGAGTAGCGAAGGAGATGCAGGAGATCCATGCAAAGGCCGGTTTCCATTTAAAAGGGTGCGGTAGTAGCCAATCTGTAATCGTCGCTACGCCGCACGTACCGGATCCACAAGGATTGCCCACCTTGGCACGTAAAGAGAGGGCTACAGCCCGTGTCTATGGACAACCAAGAAGGAAATGAAAGACTTGTAAACGTCGCCAGTAAATATGATAGTTGGAAGCGTCACAAGTGCACATCCTGATTCCCGCAACGACGTCGCCACCTCAAGATGGAGAGCTTCGCACTGCGGGGGAGACTGTTGGCGACGCGTCATAATAATAGGTCTTTAAATAAGTAGTTATTAAGAAAGTGTAGATTTTAATAACACTAGGTATGTGTGTAAAAGAAACCGGTCATAGAAAGCTCCAGAATAGCTCAGAGAAGGTTTAGGAACACATAGAAAGTTGTAGAACTTCCTGGAAGGCTGTGGAACTTTCTGGAAAAGTACAGGTATGTGTTTAGAATGCTATAGAAACCTCTAGAAAGTTGTAGAACATTCTGGAAGACTGTGGAACTTTCTAGAAAAGTACAGGTATGTGTTTAGAATGCTATAGAAACATCTAGAAGGTTGTAGATCTTTCTGGAAAGCTGTGGAACTTTCTAGAAAAGTATAGGCACGTTTTGATGGAACTTTCTAGAAAGTATAGAAATATCTATAAAATTGGAATGTTATGGAACTATCTAGAAAACGGGATCACCTATAAATACGCGGAGCGTTCTATGATCGGCAGTCAGTTTCATTACGAGCTTCCTCGAGTTAACATCTGTGTTAGCAAGAAGTCAAGTCGCAAGAATCCAGTGCGCTTTTGCAATTCGGTAGAATAAAGGCCGATTGTTTAGTCAGTTTCATTACGAGCTTCCTCGAGTTAACATCTGTGTTAGCAAGAAGTGTGTAAGTCGCAAGAATCCAGTGCGCTACTATACATTCAGTCTCACATCAAACGTTGTTGAGTCAACAAGTGTGTAAGTCGCAAGAATCCAGTGCGCTACTATACTGTGATACTACTCTGTAAATCTGAGGAAAAATAAAGGAAGAATAAGTATTTCGAGGCTTTTATTGACAGAAGAACAGGTACAAGCGGACCCAAGATCTACAAGACTTCTCTCGGCATCCTTGTCCCAGCCAGCTCGTAAGAAAACAATCAACAAATACAGTCCACTACCCGACGGACGGTAGTCGTTTAGCCTGGCTTCTGCACGTCTCTATAGACAGAACGCGTCATAGAGCTGCCGCCGCCGTAAGATACACCCGCCGTCCGCCACAATTTTTGGTCCTTCGAGCCGGATATTGGAAAACAGGAATGCCTGTCACTAGATCGGAGCGCAGGGAGAAACAGAAAAACTTACCATCGAGACAGTTGGAGGCAAAGGTATACAAACGAACGACTCTCAAAGGGTGCAGATTAAAATTAGAGGCGCTCACCGACGCGACAAAAAGCCGATTGAAGTAAGAACTATTGACCACCTAAAGCTGTCCAAACAAGGGGTACACAGCGAAATAGTAAGAAGATGCAAACATCTGCAAAAGATCGAGAACCAGCTAGTCTATGAAAAAGAAGAGCCACAACTACTGATTGGGCAAGACAACTGGGGACTTATAGTTACAAGGAAACTAAAGAAGGGTAAAGTCTCCGAGCCAGTCGCCTCGCTCACTGGACTGGGCTGGGTTCTCCATGGATGTGACGCTAGAGACATTGTACCAGTGAAATTTGTTAACCACACCAGATTGGTAAAAGATGACACAAATACCTTGGTCAGACGCCACTTCAGGGTCAAGTCCATTGGAGTACTGCCACGACGACGTCCAAGCATTGACGCCGACCAGAAAGCAGTAAAGGCTAAACAGGAAAACACCAAGAGGCTAATAAGCAGAAAAATTTGTAAATCGGCGATTGAATTTGAAGATAAAGCTCAATTTGGAAAGGCTTTTAGAAAAAGAAAAATTAGAGGAAAGAGCCTGAATAAAAATGGTACAAAATCTATGATAGAATATCCGGCAGCAGTGCAGGGAACAAGAGTAAATCCTTCTCGAAACCTGCAGAATTTCGCAACGGCAGAAAAAGCCAGAAGAGTAGCGAAGGAGATGCAGGAGATCCATGCAAAGGCCGGTTTCCATTTAAAAGGGTGCGGTAGTAGCCAATCTGTAATCGTCGCTACGCCGCACGTACCGGATCCACAAGGATTGCCCACCTTGGCACGTAAAGAGAGGGCTACAGCCCGTGTCTATGGACAACCAAGAAGGAAATGAAAGACTTGTAAACGTCGCCAGTAAATATGATAGTTGGAAGCGTCACAAGTGCACATCCTGATTCCCGCAACGACGTCGCCACCTCAAGATGGAGAGCTTCGCACTGCGGGGGAGACTGTTGGCGACGCGTCATAATAATAGGTCTTTAAATAAGTAGTTATTAAGAAAGTGTAGATTTTAATAACACTAGGTATGTGTGTAAAAGAAACCGGTCATAGAAAGCTCCAGAATAGCTCAGAGAAGGTTTAGGAACACATAGAAAGTTGTAGAACTTCCTGGAAGGCTGTGGAACTTTCTGGAAAAGTACAGGTATGTGTTTAGAATGCTATAGAAACCTCTAGAAAGTTGTAGAACATTCTGGAAGACTGTGGAACTTTCTAGAAAAGTACAGGTATGTGTTTAGAATGCTATAGAAACATCTAGAAGGTTGTAGATCTTTCTGGAAAGCTGTGGAACTTTCTAGAAAAGTATAGGCACGTTTTGATGGAACTTTCTAGAAAGTATAGAAATATCTATAAAATTGGAATGTTATGGAACTATCTAGAAAACGGGATCACCTATAAATACGCGGAGCGTTCTATGATCGGCAGTCAGTTTCATTACGAGCTTCCTCGAGTTAACATCTGTGTTAGCAAGAAGTCAAGTCGCAAGAATCCAGTGCGCTTTTGCAATTCGGTAGAATAAAGGCCGATTGTTTAGTCAGTTTCATTACGAGCTTCCTCGAGTTAACATCTGTGTTAGCAAGAAGTGTGTAAGTCGCAAGAATCCAGTGCGCTACTATACATTCAGTCTCACATCAAACGTTGTTGAGTCAACAAGTGTGTAAGTCGCAAGAATCCAGTGCGCTACTATACTGTGATACTACTCTGTAAATCTGAGGAAAAATAAAGGAAGAATAAGTATTTCGAGGCTTTTATTGACAGAAGAACAGGTACAAGCGGACCCAAGATCTACAAGACTTCTCTCGGCATCCTTGTCCCAGCCAGCTCGTAAGAAAACAATCAACAAATACAGTCCACTACCCGACGGACGGTAGTCGTTTAGCCTGGCTTCTGCACGTCTCTATAGACAGAACGCGTCATAGAGCTGCCGCCGCCGTAAGATACACCCGCCGTCCGCCACAATTTTTGGTCCTTCGAGCCGGATATTGGAAAACAGGAATGCCTGTCACTAGATCGGAGCGCAGGGAGAAACAGAAAAACTTACCATCGAGACAGTTGGAGGCAAAGGTATACAAACGAACGACTCTCAAAGGGTGCAGATTAAAATTAGAGGCGCTCACCGACGCGACAAAAAGCCGATTGAAGTAAGAACTATTGACCACCTAAAGCTGTCCAAACAAGGGGTACACAGCGAAATAGTAAGAAGATGCAAACATCTGCAAAAGATCGAGAACCAGCTAGTCTATGAAAAAGAAGAGCCACAACTACTGATTGGGCAAGACAACTGGGGACTTATAGTTACAAGGAAACTAAAGAAGGGTAAAGTCTCCGAGCCAGTCGCCTCGCTCACTGGACTGGGCTGGGTTCTCCATGGATGTGACGCTAGAGACATTGTACCAGTGAAATTTGTTAACCACACCAGATTGGTAAAAGATGACACAAATACCTTGGTCAGACGCCACTTCAGGGTCAAGTCCATTGGAGTACTGCCACGACGACGTCCAAGCATTGACGCCGACCAGAAAGCAGTAAAGGCTAAACAGGAAAACACCAAGAGGCTAATAAGCAGAAAAATTTGTAAATCGGCGATTGAATTTGAAGATAAAGCTCAATTTGGAAAGGCTTTTAGAAAAAGAAAAATTAGAGGAAAGAGCCTGAATAAAAATGGTACAAAATCTATGATAGAATATCCGGCAGCAGTGCAGGGAACAAGAGTAAATCCTTCTCGAAACCTGCAGAATTTCGCAACGGCAGAAAAAGCCAGAAGAGTAGCGAAGGAGATGCAGGAGATCCATGCAAAGGCCGGTTTCCATTTAAAAGGGTGCGGTAGTAGCCAATCTGTAATCGTCGCTACGCCGCACGTACCGGATCCACAAGGATTGCCCACCTTGGCACGTAAAGAGAGGGCTACAGCCCGTGTCTATGGACAACCAAGAAGGAAATGAAAGACTTGTAAACGTCGCCAGTAAATATGATAGTTGGAAGCGTCACAAGTGCACATCCTGATTCCCGCAACGACGTCGCCACCTCAAGATGGAGAGCTTCGCACTGCGGGGGAGACTGTTGGCGACGCGTCATAATAATAGGTCTTTAAATAAGTAGTTATTAAGAAAGTGTAGATTTTAATAACACTAGGTATGTGTGTAAAAGAAACCGGTCATAGAAAGCTCCAGAATAGCTCAGAGAAGGTTTAGGAACACATAGAAAGTTGTAGAACTTCCTGGAAGGCTGTGGAACTTTCTGGAAAAGTACAGGTATGTGTTTAGAATGCTATAGAAACCTCTAGAAAGTTGTAGAACATTCTGGAAGAC
This sequence comes from Scoparia ambigualis, assembly GCA_963921215.1. Lineage (NCBI taxonomy): Eukaryota > Metazoa > Arthropoda > Insecta > Lepidoptera > Crambidae > Scoparia > Scoparia ambigualis. The sequence continues at coordinate 20,009,498 of OY992506.1, forward strand.
TGTGGAACTTTCTAGAAAAGTACAGGTATGTGTTTAGAATGCTATAGAAACATCTAGAAGGTTGTAGATCTTTCTGGAAAGCTGTGGAACTTTCTAGAAAAGTATAGGCACGTTTTGATGGAACTTTCTAGAAAGTATAGAAATATCTATAAAATTGGAATGTTATGGAACTATCTAGAAAACGGGATCACCTATAAATACGCGGAGCGTTCTATGATCGGCAGTCAGTTTCATTACGAGCTTCCTCGAGTTAACATCTGTGTTAGCAAGAAGTCAAGTCGCAAGAATCCAGTGCGCTTTTGCAATTCGGTAGAATAAAGGCCGATTGTTTAGTCAGTTTCATTACGAGCTTCCTCGAGTTAACATCTGTGTTAGCAAGAAGTGTGTAAGTCGCAAGAATCCAGTGCGCTACTATACATTCAGTCTCACATCAAACGTTGTTGAGTCAACAAGTGTGTAAGTCGCAAGAATCCAGTGCGCTACTATACTGTGATACTACTCTGTAAATCTGAGGAAAAATAAAGGAAGAATAAGTATTTCGAGGCTTTTATTGACAGAAGAACAGGTACAAGCGGACCCAAGATCTACAAGACTTCTCTCGGCATCCTTGTCCCAGCCAGCTCGTAAGAAAACAATCAACAAATACAGTCCACTACCCGACGGACGGTAGTCGTTTAGCCTGGCTTCTGCACGTCTCTATAGACAGAACGCGTCATAGAGCTGCCGCCGCCGTAAGATACACCCGCCGTCCGCCACAATTTTTGGTCCTTCGAGCCGGATATTGGAAAACAGGAATGCCTGTCACTAGATCGGAGCGCAGGGAGAAACAGAAAAACTTACCATCGAGACAGTTGGAGGCAAAGGTATACAAACGAACGACTCTCAAAGGGTGCAGATTAAAATTAGAGGCGCTCACCGACGCGACAAAAAGCCGATTGAAGTAAGAACTATTGACCACCTAAAGCTGTCCAAACAAGGGGTACACAGCGAAATAGTAAGAAGATGCAAACATCTGCAAAAGATCGAGAACCAGCTAGTCTATGAAAAAGAAGAGCCACAACTACTGATTGGGCAAGACAACTGGGGACTTATAGTTACAAGGAAACTAAAGAAGGGTAAAGTCTCCGAGCCAGTCGCCTCGCTCACTGGACTGGGCTGGGTTCTCCATGGATGTGACGCTAGAGACATTGTACCAGTGAAATTTGTTAACCACACCAGATTGGTAAAAGATGACACAAATACCTTGGTCAGACGCCACTTCAGGGTCAAGTCCATTGGAGTACTGCCACGACGACGTCCAAGCATTGACGCCGACCAGAAAGCAGTAAAGGCTAAACAGGAAAACACCAAGAGGCTAATAAGCAGAAAAATTTGTAAATCGGCGATTGAATTTGAAGATAAAGCTCAATTTGGAAAGGCTTTTAGAAAAAGAAAAATTAGAGGAAAGAGCCTGAATAAAAATGGTACAAAATCTATGATAGAATATCCGGCAGCAGTGCAGGGAACAAGAGTAAATCCTTCTCGAAACCTGCAGAATTTCGCAACGGCAGAAAAAGCCAGAAGAGTAGCGAAGGAGATGCAGGAGATCCATGCAAAGGCCGGTTTCCATTTAAAAGGGTGCGGTAGTAGCCAATCTGTAATCGTCGCTACGCCGCACGTACCGGATCCACAAGGATTGCCCACCTTGGCACGTAAAGAGAGGGCTACAGCCCGTGTCTATGGACAACCAAGAAGGAAATGAAAGACTTGTAAACGTCGCCAGTAAATATGATAGTTGGAAGCGTCACAAGTGCACATCCTGATTCCCGCAACGACGTCGCCACCTCAAGATGGAGAGCTTCGCACTGCGGGGGAGACTGTTGGCGACGCGTCATAATAATAGGTCTTTAAATAAGTAGTTATTAAGAAAGTGTAGATTTTAATAACACTAGGTATGTGTGTAAAAGAAACCGGTCATAGAAAGCTCCAGAATAGCTCAGAGAAGGTTTAGGAACACATAGAAAGTTGTAGAACTTCCTGGAAGGCTGTGGAACTTTCTGGAAAAGTACAGGTATGTGTTTAGAATGCTATAGAAACCTCTAGAAAGTTGTAGAACATTCTGGAAGACTGTGGAACTTTCTAGAAAAGTACAGGTATGTGTTTAGAATGCTATAGAAACATCTAGAAGGTTGTAGATCTTTCTGGAAAGCTGTGGAACTTTCTAGAAAAGTATAGGCACGTTTTGATGGAACTTTCTAGAAAGTATAGAAATATCTATAAAATTGGAATGTTATGGAACTATCTAGAAAACGGGATCACCTATAAATACGCGGAGCGTTCTATGATCGGCAGTCAGTTTCATTACGAGCTTCCTCGAGTTAACATCTGTGTTAGCAAGAAGTCAAGTCGCAAGAATCCAGTGCGCTTTTGCAATTCGGTAGAATAAAGGCCGATTGTTTAGTCAGTTTCATTACGAGCTTCCTCGAGTTAACATCTGTGTTAGCAAGAAGTGTGTAAGTCGCAAGAATCCAGTGCGCTACTATACATTCAGTCTCACATCAAACGTTGTTGAGTCAACAAGTGTGTAAGTCGCAAGAATCCAGTGCGCTACTATACTGTGATACTACTCTGTAAATCTGAGGAAAAATAAAGGAAGAATAAGTATTTCGAGGCTTTTATTGACAGAAGAACAGGTACAAGCGGACCCAAGATCTACAAGACTTCTCTCGGCATCCTTGTCCCAGCCAGCTCGTAAGAAAACAATCAACAAATACAGTCCACTACCCGACGGACGGTAGTCGTTTAGCCTGGCTTCTGCACGTCTCTATAGACAGAACGCGTCATAGAGCTGCCGCCGCCGTAAGATACACCCGCCGTCCGCCACAATTTTTGGTCCTTCGAGCCGGATATTGGAAAACAGGAATGCCTGTCACTAGATCGGAGCGCAGGGAGAAACAGAAAAACTTACCATCGAGACAGTTGGAGGCAAAGGTATACAAACGAACGACTCTCAAAGGGTGCAGATTAAAATTAGAGGCGCTCACCGACGCGACAAAAAGCCGATTGAAGTAAGAACTATTGACCACCTAAAGCTGTCCAAACAAGGGGTACACAGCGAAATAGTAAGAAGATGCAAACATCTGCAAAAGATCGAGAACCAGCTAGTCTATGAAAAAGAAGAGCCACAACTACTGATTGGGCAAGACAACTGGGGACTTATAGTTACAAGGAAACTAAAGAAGGGTAAAGTCTCCGAGCCAGTCGCCTCGCTCACTGGACTGGGCTGGGTTCTCCATGGATGTGACGCTAGAGACATTGTACCAGTGAAATTTGTTAACCACACCAGATTGGTAAAAGATGACACAAATACCTTGGTCAGACGCCACTTCAGGGTCAAGTCCATTGGAGTACTGCCACGACGACGTCCAAGCATTGACGCCGACCAGAAAGCAGTAAAGGCTAAACAGGAAAACACCAAGAGGCTAATAAGCAGAAAAATTTGTAAATCGGCGATTGAATTTGAAGATAAAGCTCAATTTGGAAAGGCTTTTAGAAAAAGAAAAATTAGAGGAAAGAGCCTGAATAAAAATGGTACAAAATCTATGATAGAATATCCGGCAGCAGTGCAGGGAACAAGAGTAAATCCTTCTCGAAACCTGCAGAATTTCGCAACGGCAGAAAAAGCCAGAAGAGTAGCGAAGGAGATGCAGGAGATCCATGCAAAGGCCGGTTTCCATTTAAAAGGGTGCGGTAGTAGCCAATCTGTAATCGTCGCTACGCCGCACGTACCGGATCCACAAGGATTGCCCACCTTGGCACGTAAAGAGAGGGCTACAGCCCGTGTCTATGGACAACCAAGAAGGAAATGAAAGACTTGTAAACGTCGCCAGTAAATATGATAGTTGGAAGCGTCACAAGTGCACATCCTGATTCCCGCAACGACGTCGCCACCTCAAGATGGAGAGCTTCGCACTGCGGGGGAGACTGTTGGCGACGCGTCATAATAATAGGTCTTTAAATAAGTAGTTATTAAGAAAGTGTAGATTTTAATAACACTAGGTATGTGTGTAAAAGAAACCGGTCATAGAAAGCTCCAGAATAGCTCAGAGAAGGTTTAGGAACACATAGAAAGTTGTAGAACTTCCTGGAAGGCTGTGGAACTTTCTGGAAAAGTACAGGTATGTGTTTAGAATGCTATAGAAACCTCTAGAAAGTTGTAGAACATTCTGGAAGACTGTGGAACTTTCTAGAAAAGTACAGGTATGTGTTTAGAATGCTATAGAAACATCTAGAAGGTTGTAGATCTTTCTGGAAAGCTGTGGAACTTTCTAGAAAAGTATAGGCACGTTTTGATGGAACTTTCTAGAAAGTATAGAAATATCTATAAAATTGGAATGTTATGGAACTATCTAGAAAACGGGATCACCTATAAATACGCGGAGCGTTCTATGATCGGCAGTCAGTTTCATTACGAGCTTCCTCGAGTTAACATCTGTGTTAGCAAGAAGTCAAGTCGCAAGAATCCAGTGCGCTTTTGCAATTCGGTAGAATAAAGGCCGATTGTTTAGTCAGTTTCATTACGAGCTTCCTCGAGTTAACATCTGTGTTAGCAAGAAGTGTGTAAGTCGCAAGAATCCAGTGCGCTACTATACATTCAGTCTCACATCAAACGTTGTTGAGTCAACAAGTGTGTAAGTCGCAAGAATCCAGTGCGCTACTATACTGTGATACTACTCTGTAAATCTGAGGAAAAATAAAGGAAGAATAAGTATTTCGAGGCTTTTATTGACAGAAGAACAGGTACAAGCGGACCCAAGATCTACAAGACTTCTCTCGGCATCCTTGTCCCAGCCAGCTCGTAAGAAAACAATCAACAAATACAGTCCACTACCCGACGGACGGTAGTCGTTTAGCCTGGCTTCTGCACGTCTCTATAGACAGAACGCGTCATAGAGCTGCCGCCGCCGTAAGATACACCCGCCGTCCGCCACAATTTTTGGTCCTTCGAGCCGGATATTGGAAAACAGGAATGCCTGTCACTAGATCGGAGCGCAGGGAGAAACAGAAAAACTTACCATCGAGACAGTTGGAGGCAAAGGTATACAAACGAACGACTCTCAAAGGGTGCAGATTAAAATTAGAGGCGCTCACCGACGCGACAAAAAGCCGATTGAAGTAAGAACTATTGACCACCTAAAGCTGTCCAAACAAGGGGTACACAGCGAAATAGTAAGAAGATGCAAACATCTGCAAAAGATCGAGAACCAGCTAGTCTATGAAAAAGAAGAGCCACAACTACTGATTGGGCAAGACAACTGGGGACTTATAGTTACAAGGAAACTAAAGAAGGGTAAAGTCTCCGAGCCAGTCGCCTCGCTCACTGGACTGGGCTGGGTTCTCCATGGATGTGACGCTAGAGACATTGTACCAGTGAAATTTGTTAACCACACCAGATTGGTAAAAGATGACACAAATACCTTGGTCAGACGCCACTTCAGGGTCAAGTCCATTGGAGTACTGCCACGACGACGTCCAAGCATTGACGCCGACCAGAAAGCAGTAAAGGCTAAACAGGAAAACACCAAGAGGCTAATAAGCAGAAAAATTTGTAAATCGGCGATTGAATTTGAAGATAAAGCTCAATTTGGAAAGGCTTTTAGAAAAAGAAAAATTAGAGGAAAGAGCCTGAATAAAAATGGTACAAAATCTATGATAGAATATCCGGCAGCAGTGCAGGGAACAAGAGTAAATCCTTCTCGAAACCTGCAGAATTTCGCAACGGCAGAAAAAGCCAGAAGAGTAGCGAAGGAGATGCAGGAGATCCATGCAAAGGCCGGTTTCCATTTAAAAGGGTGCGGTAGTAGCCAATCTGTAATCGTCGCTACGCCGCACGTACCGGATCCACAAGGATTGCCCACCTTGGCACGTAAAGAGAGGGCTACAGCCCGTGTCTATGGACAACCAAGAAGGAAATGAAAGACTTGTAAACGTCGCCAGTAAATATGATAGTTGGAAGCGTCACAAGTGCACATCCTGATTCCCGCAACGACGTCGCCACCTCAAGATGGAGAGCTTCGCACTGCGGGGGAGACTGTTGGCGACGCGTCATAATAATAGGTCTTTAAATAAGTAGTTATTAAGAAAGTGTAGATTTTAATAACACTAGGTATGTGTGTAAAAGAAACCGGTCATAGAAAGCTCCAGAATAGCTCAGAGAAGGTTTAGGAACACATAGAAAGTTGTAGAACTTCCTGGAAGGCTGTGGAACTTTCTGGAAAAGTACAGGTATGTGTTTAGAATGCTATAGAAACCTCTAGAAAGTTGTAGAACATTCTGGAAGACTGTGGAACTTTCTAGAAAAGTACAGGTATGTGTTTAGAATGCTATAGAAACATCTAGAAGGTTGTAGATCTTTCTGGAAAGCTGTGGAACTTTCTAGAAAAGTATAGGCACGTTTTGATGGAACTTTCTAGAAAGTATAGAAATATCTATAAAATTGGAATGTTATGGAACTATCTAGAAAACGGGATCACCTATAAATACGCGGAGCGTTCTATGATCGGCAGTCAGTTTCATTACGAGCTTCCTCGAGTTAACATCTGTGTTAGCAAGAAGTCAAGTCGCAAGAATCCAGTGCGCTTTTGCAATTCGGTAGAATAAAGGCCGATTGTTTAGTCAGTTTCATTACGAGCTTCCTCGAGTTAACATCTGTGTTAGCAAGAAGTGTGTAAGTCGCAAGAATCCAGTGCGCTACTATACATTCAGTCTCACATCAAACGTTGTTGAGTCAACAAGTGTGTAAGTCGCAAGAATCCAGTGCGCTACTATACTGTGATACTACTCTGTAAATCTGAGGAAAAATAAAGGAAGAATAAGTATTTCGAGGCTTTTATTGACAGAAGAACAGGTACAAGCGGACCCAAGATCTACAAGACTTCTCTCGGCATCCTTGTCCCAGCCAGCTCGTAAGAAAACAATCAACAAATACAGTCCACTACCCGACGGACGGTAGTCGTTTAGCCTGGCTTCTGCACGTCTCTATAGACAGAACGCGTCATAGAGCTGCCGCCGCCGTAAGATACACCCGCCGTCCGCCACAATTTTTGGTCCTTCGAGCCGGATATTGGAAAACAGGAATGCCTGTCACTAGATCGGAGCGCAGGGAGAAACAGAAAAACTTACCATCGAGACAGTTGGAGGCAAAGGTATACAAACGAACGACTCTCAAAGGGTGCAGATTAAAATTAGAGGCGCTCACCGACGCGACAAAAAGCCGATTGAAGTAAGAACTATTGACCACCTAAAGCTGTCCAAACAAGGGGTACACAGCGAAATAGTAAGAAGATGCAAACATCTGCAAAAGATCGAGAACCAGCTAGTCTATGAAAAAGAAGAGCCACAACTACTGATTGGGCAAGACAACTGGGGACTTATAGTTACAAGGAAACTAAAGAAGGGTAAAGTCTCCGAGCCAGTCGCCTCGCTCACTGGACTGGGCTGGGTTCTCCATGGATGTGACGCTAGAGACATTGTACCAGTGAAATTTGTTAACCACACCAGATTGGTAAAAGATGACACAAATACCTTGGTCAGACGCCACTTCAGGGTCAAGTCCATTGGAGTACTGCCACGACGACGTCCAAGCATTGACGCCGACCAGAAAGCAGTAAAGGCTAAACAGGAAAACACCAAGAGGCTAATAAGCAGAAAAATTTGTAAATCGGCGATTGAATTTGAAGATAAAGCTCAATTTGGAAAGGCTTTTAGAAAAAGAAAAATTAGAGGAAAGAGCCTGAATAAAAATGGTACAAAATCTATGATAGAATATCCGGCAGCAGTGCAGGGAACAAGAGTAAATCCTTCTCGAAACCTGCAGAATTTCGCAACGGCAGAAAAAGCCAGAAGAGTAGCGAAGGAGATGCAGGAGATCCATGCAAAGGCCGGTTTCCATTTAAAAGGGTGCGGTAGTAGCCAATCTGTAATCGTCGCTACGCCGCACGTACCGGATCCACAAGGATTGCCCACCTTGGCACGTAAAGAGAGGGCTACAGCCCGTGTCTATGGACAACCAAGAAGGAAATGAAAGACTTGTAAACGTCGCCAGTAAATATGATAGTTGGAAGCGTCACAAGTGCACATCCTGATTCCCGCAACGACGTCGCCACCTCAAGATGGAGAGCTTCGCACTGCGGGGGAGACTGTTGGCGACGCGTCATAATAATAGGTCTTTAAATAAGTAGTTATTAAGAAAGTGTAGATTTTAATAACACTAGGTATGTGTGTAAAAGAAACCGGTCATAGAAAGCTCCAGAATAGCTCAGAGAAGGTTTAGGAACACATAGAAAGTTGTAGAACTTCCTGGAAGGCTGTGGAACTTTCTGGAAAAGTACAGGTATGTGTTTAGAATGCTATAGAAACCTCTAGAAAGTTGTAGAACATTCTGGAAGACTGTGGAACTTTCTAGAAAAGTACAGGTATGTGTTTAGAATGCTATAGAAACATCTAGAAGGTTGTAGATCTTTCTGGAAAGCTGTGGAACTTTCTAGAAAAGTATAGGCACGTTTTGATGGAACTTTCTAGAAAGTATAGAAATATCTATAAAATTGGAATGTTATGGAACTATCTAGAAAACGGGATCACCTATAAATACGCGGAGCGTTCTATGATCGGCAGTCAGTTTCATTACGAGCTTCCTCGAGTTAACATCTGTGTTAGCAAGAAGTCAAGTCGCAAGAATCCAGTGCGCTTTTGCAATTCGGTAGAATAAAGGCCGATTGTTTAGTCAGTTTCATTACGAGCTTCCTCGAGTTAACATCTGTGTTAGCAAGAAGTGTGTAAGTCGCAAGAATCCAGTGCGCTACTATACATTCAGTCTCACATCAAACGTTGTTGAGTCAACAAGTGTGTAAGTCGCAAGAATCCAGTGCGCTACTATACTGTGATACTACTCTGTAAATCTGAGGAAAAATAAAGGAAGAATAAGTATTTCGAGGCTTTTATTGACAGAAGAACAGGTACAAGCGGACCCAAGATCTACAAGACTTCTCTCGGCATCCTTGTCCCAGCCAGCTCGTAAGAAAACAATCAACAAATACAGTCCACTACCCGACGGACGGTAGTCGTTTAGCCTGGCTTCTGCACGTCTCTATAGACAGAACGCGTCATAGAGCTGCCGCCGCCGTAAGATACACCCGCCGTCCGCCACAATTTTTGGTCCTTCGAGCCGGATATTGGAAAACAGGAATGCCTGTCACTAGATCGGAGCGCAGGGAGAAACAGAAAAACTTACCATCGAGACAGTTGGAGGCAAAGGTATACAAACGAACGACTCTCAAAGGGTGCAGATTAAAATTAGAGGCGCTCACCGACGCGACAAAAAGCCGATTGAAGTAAGAACTATTGACCACCTAAAGCTGTCCAAACAAGGGGTACACAGCGAAATAGTAAGAAGATGCAAACATCTGCAAAAGATCGAGAACCAGCTAGTCTATGAAAAAGAAGAGCCACAACTACTGATTGGGCAAGACAACTGGGGACTTATAGTTACAAGGAAACTAAAGAAGGGTAAAGTCTCCGAGCCAGTCGCCTCGCTCACTGGACTGGGCTGGGTTCTCCATGGATGTGACGCTAGAGACATTGTACCAGTGAAATTTGTTAACCACACCAGATTGGTAAAAGATGACACAAATACCTTGGTCAGACGCCACTTCAGGGTCAAGTCCATTGGAGTACTGCCACGACGACGTCCAAGCATTGACGCCGACCAGAAAGCAGTAAAGGCTAAACAGGAAAACACCAAGAGGCTAATAAGCAGAAAAATTTGTAAATCGGCGATTGAATTTGAAGATAAAGCTCAATTTGGAAAGGCTTTTAGAAAAAGAAAAATTAGAGGAAAGAGCCTGAATAAAAATGGTACAAAATCTATGATAGAATATCCGGCAGCAGTGCAGGGAACAAGAGTAAATCCTTCTCGAAACCTGCAGAATTTCGCAACGGCAGAAAAAGCCAGAAGAGTAGCGAAGGAGATGCAGGAGATCCATGCAAAGGCCGGTTTCCATTTAAAAGGGTGCGGTAGTAGCCAATCTGTAATCGTCGCTACGCCGCACGTACCGGATCCACAAGGATTGCCCACCTTGGCACGTAAAGAGAGGGCTACAGCCCGTGTCTATGGACAACCAAGAAGGAAATGAAAGACTTGTAAACGTCGCCAGTAAATATGATAGTTGGAAGCGTCACAAGTGCACATCCTGATTCCCGCAACGACGTCGCCACCTCAAGATGGAGAGCTTCGCACTGCGGGGGAGACTGTTGGCGACGCGTCATAATAATAGGTCTTTAAATAAGTAGTTATTAAGAAAGTGTAGATTTTAATAACACTAGGTATGTGTGTAAAAGAAACCGGTCATAGAAAGCTCCAGAATAGCTCAGAGAAGGTTTAGGAACACATAGAAAGTTGTAGAACTTCCTGGAAGGCTGTGGAACTTTCTGGAAAAGTACAGGTATGTGTTTAGAATGCTATAGAAACCTCTAGAAAGTTGTAGAACATTCTGGAAGACTGTGGAACTTTCTAGAAAAGTACAGGTATGTGTTTAGAATGCTATAGAAACATCTAGAAGGTTGTAGATCTTTCTGGAAAGCTGTGGAACTTTCTAGAAAAGTATAGGCACGTTTTGATGGAACTTTCTAGAAAGTATAGAAATATCTATAAAATTGGAATGTTATGGAACTATCTAGAAAACGGGATCACCTATAAATACGCGGAGCGTTCTATGATCGGCAGTCAGTTTCATTACGAGCTTCCTCGAGTTAACATCTGTGTTAGCAAGAAGTCAAGTCGCAAGAATCCAGTGCGCTTTTGCAATTCGGTAGAATAAAGGCCGATTGTTTAGTCAGTTTCATTACGAGCTTCCTCGAGTTAACATCTGTGTTAGCAAGAAGTGTGTAAGTCGCAAGAATCCAGTGCGCTACTATACATTCAGTCTCACATCAAACGTTGTTGAGTCAACAAGTGTGTAAGTCGCAAGAATCCAGTGCGCTACTATACTGTGATACTACTCTGTAAATCTGAGGAAAAATAAAGGAAGAATAAGTATTTCGAGGCTTTTATTGACAGAAGAACAGGTACAAGCGGACCCAAGATCTACAAGACTTCTCTCGGCATCCTTGTCCCAGCCAGCTCGTAAGAAAACAATCAACAAATACAGTCCACTACCCGACGGACGGTAGTCGTTTAGCCTGGCTTCTGCACGTCTCTATAGACAGAACGCGTCATAGAGCTGCCGCCGCCGTAAGATACACCCGCCGTCCGCCACAATTTTTGGTCCTTCGAGCCGGATATTGGAAAACAGGAATGCCTGTCACTAGATCGGAGCGCAGGGAGAAACAGAAAAACTTACCATCGAGACAGTTGGAGGCAAAGGTATACAAACGAACGACTCTCAAAGGGTGCAGATTAAAATTAGAGGCGCTCACCGACGCGACAAAAAGCCGATTGAAGTAAGAACTATTGACCACCTAAAGCTGTCCAAACAAGGGGTACACAGCGAAATAGTAAGAAGATGCAAACATCTGCAAAAGATCGAGAACCAGCTAGTCTATGAAAAAGAAGAGCCACAACTACTGATTGGGCAAGACAACTGGGGACTTATAGTTACAAGGAAACTAAAGAAGGGTAAAGTCTCCGAGCCAGTCGCCTCGCTCACTGGACTGGGCTGGGTTCTCCATGGATGTGACGCTAGAGACATTGTACCAGTGAAATTTGTTAACCACACCAGATTGGTAAAAGATGACACAAATACCTTGGTCAGACGCCACTTCAGGGTCAAGTCCATTGGAGTACTGCCACGACGACGTCCAAGCATTGACGCCGACCAGAAAGCAGTAAAGGCTAAACAGGAAAACACCAAGAGGCTAATAAGCAGAAAAATTTGTAAATCGGCGATTGAATTTGAAGATAAAGCTCAATTTGGAAAGGCTTTTAGAAAAAGAAAAATTAGAGGAAAGAGCCTGAATAAAAATGGTACAAAATCTATGATAGAATATCCGGCAGCAGTGCAGGGAACAAGAGTAAATCCTTCTCGAAACCTGCAGAATTTCGCAACGGCAGAAAAAGCCAGAAGAGTAGCGAAGGAGATGCAGGAGATCCATGCAAAGGCCGGTTTCCATTTAAAAGGGTGCGGTAGTAGCCAATCTGTAATCGTCGCTACGCCGCACGTACCGGATCCACAAGGATTGCCCACCTTGGCACGTAAAGAGAGGGCTACAGCCCGTGTCTATGGACAACCAAGAAGGAAATGAAAGACTTGTAAACGTCGCCAGTAAATATGATAGTTGGAAGCGTCACAAGTGCACATCCTGATTCCCGCAACGACGTCGCCACCTCAAGATGGAGAGCTTCGCACTGCGGGGGAGACTGTTGGCGACGCGTCATAATAATAGGTCTTTAAATAAGTAGTTATTAAGAAAGTGTAGATTTTAATAACACTAGGTATGTGTGTAAAAGAAACCGGTCATAGAAAGCTCCAGAATAGCTCAGAGAAGGTTTAGGAACACATAGAAAGTTGTAGAACTTCCTGGAAGGCTGTGGAACTTTCTGGAAAAGTACAGGTATGTGTTTAGAATGCTATAGAAACCTCTAGAAAGTTGTAGAACATTCTGGAAGACTGTGGAACTTTCTAGAAAAGTACAGGTATGTGTTTAGAATGCTATAGAAACATCTAGAAGGTTGTAGATCTTTCTGGAAAGCTGTGGAACTTTCTAGAAAAGTATAGGCACGTTTTGATGGAACTTTCTAGAAAGTATAGAAATATCTATAAAATTGGAATGTTATGGAACTATCTAGAAAACGGGATCACCTATAAATACGCGGAGCGTTCTATGATCGGCAGTCAGTTTCATTACGAGCTTCCTCGAGTTAACATCTGTGTTAGCAAGAAGTCAAGTCGCAAGAATCCAGTGCGCTTTTGCAATTCGGTAGAATAAAGGCCGATTGTTTAGTCAGTTTCATTACGAGCTTCCTCGAGTTAACATCTGTGTTAGCAAGAAGTGTGTAAGTCGCAAGAATCCAGTGCGCTACTATACATTCAGTCTCACATCAAACGTTGTTGAGTCAACAAGTGTGTAAGTCGCAAGAATCCAGTGCGCTACTATACTGTGATACTACTCTGTAAATCTGAGGAAAAATAAAGGAAGAATAAGTATTTCGAGGCTTTTATTGACAGAAGAACAGGTACAAGCGGACCCAAGATCTACAAGACTTCTCTCGGCATCCTTGTCCCAGCCAGCTCGTAAGAAAACAATCAACAAATACAGTCCACTACCCGACGGACGGTAGTCGTTTAGCCTGGCTTCTGCACGTCTCTATAGACAGAACGCGTCATAGAGCTGCCGCCGCCGTAAGATACACCCGCCGTCCGCCACAATTTTTGGTCCTTCGAGCCGGATATTGGAAAACAGGAATGCCTGTCACTAGATCGGAGCGCAGGGAGAAACAGAAAAACTTACCATCGAGACAGTTGGAGGCAAAGGTATACAAACGAACGACTCTCAAAGGGTGCAGATTAAAATTAGAGGCGCTCACCGACGCGACAAAAAGCCGATTGAAGTAAGAACTATTGACCACCTAAAGCTGTCCAAACAAGGGGTACACAGCGAAATAGTAAGAAGATGCAAACATCTGCAAAAGATCGAGAACCAGCTAGTCTATGAAAAAGAAGAGCCACAACTACTGATTGGGCAAGACAACTGGGGACTTATAGTTACAAGGAAACTAAAGAAGGGTAAAGTCTCCGAGCCAGTCGCCTCGCTCACTGGACTGGGCTGGGTTCTCCATGGATGTGACGCTAGAGACATTGTACCAGTGAAATTTGTTAACCACACCAGATTGGTAAAAGATGACACAAATACCTTGGTCAGACGCCACTTCAGGGTCAAGTCCATTGGAGTACTGCCACGACGACGTCCAAGCATTGACGCCGACCAGAAAGCAGTAAAGGCTAAACAGGAAAACACCAAGAGGCTAATAAGCAGAAAAATTTGTAAATCGGCGATTGAATTTGAAGATAAAGCTCAATTTGGAAAGGCTTTTAGAAAAAGAAAAATTAGAGGAAAGAGCCTGAATAAAAATGGTACAAAATCTATGATAGAATATCCGGCAGCAGTGCAGGGAACAAGAGTAAATCCTTCTCGAAACCTGCAGAATTTCGCAACGGCAGAAAAAGCCAGAAGAGTAGCGAAGGAGATGCAGGAGATCCATGCAAAGGCCGGTTTCCATTTAAAAGGGTGCGGTAGTAGCCAATCTGTAATCGTCGCTACGCCGCACGTACCGGATCCACAAGGATTGCCCACCTTGGCACGTAAAGAGAGGGCTACAGCCCGTGTCTATGGACAACCAAGAAGGAAATGAAAGACTTGTAAACGTCGCCAGTAAATATGATAGTTGGAAGCGTCACAAGTGCACATCCTGATTCCCGCAACGACGTCGCCACCTCAAGATGGAGAGCTTCGCACTGCGGGGGAGACTGTTGGCGACGCGTCATAATAATAGGTCTTTAAATAAGTAGTTATTAAGAAAGTGTAGATTTTAATAACACTAGGTATGTGTGTAAAAGAAACCGGTCATAGAAAGCTCCAGAATAGCTCAGAGAAGGTTTAGGAACACATAGAAAGTTGTAGAACTTCCTGGAAGGCTGTGGAACTTTCTGGAAAAGTACAGGTATGTGTTTAGAATGCTATAGAAACCTCTAGAAAGTTGTAGAACATTCTGGAAGACTGTGGAACTTTCTAGAAAAGTACAGGTATGTGTTTAGAATGCTATAGAAACATCTAGAAGGTTGTAGATCTTTCTGGAAAGCTGTGGAACTTTCTAGAAAAGTATAGGCACGTTTTGATGGAACTTTCTAGAAAGTATAGAAATATCTATAAAATTGGAATGTTATGGAACTATCTAGAAAACGGGATCACCTATAAATACGCGGAGCGTTCTATGATCGGCAGTCAGTTTCATTACGAGCTTCCTCGAGTTAACATCTGTGTTAGCAAGAAGTCAAGTCGCAAGAATCCAGTGCGCTTTTGCAATTCGGTAGAATAAAGGCCGATTGTTTAGTCAGTTTCATTACGAGCTTCCTCGAGTTAACATCTGTGTTAGCAAGAAGTGTGTAAGTCGCAAGAATCCAGTGCGCTACTATACATTCAGTCTCACATCAAACGTTGTTGAGTCAACAAGTGTGTAAGTCGCAAGAATCCAGTGCGCTACTATACTGTGATACTACTCTGTAAATCTGAGGAAAAATAAAGGAAGAATAAGTATTTCGAGGCTTTTATTGACAGAAGAACAGGTACAAGCGGACCCAAGATCTACAAGACTTCTCTCGGCATCCTTGTCCCAGCCAGCTCGTAAGAAAACAATCAACAAATACAGTCCACTACCCGACGGACGGTAGTCGTTTAGCCTGGCTTCTGCACGTCTCTATAGACAGAACGCGTCATAGAGCTGCCGCCGCCGTAAGATACACCCGCCGTCCGCCACAATTTTTGGTCCTTCGAGCCGGATATTGGAAAACAGGAATGCCTGTCACTAGATCGGAGCGCAGGGAGAAACAGAAAAACTTACCATCGAGACAGTTGGAGGCAAAGGTATACAAACGAACGACTCTCAAAGGGTGCAGATTAAAATTAGAGGCGCTCACCGACGCGACAAAAAGCCGATTGAAGTAAGAACTATTGACCACCTAAAGCTGTCCAAACAAGGGGTACACAGCGAAATAGTAAGAAGATGCAAACATCTGCAAAAGATCGAGAACCAGCTAGTCTATGAAAAAGAAGAGCCACAACTACTGATTGGGCAAGACAACTGGGGACTTATAGTTACAAGGAAACTAAAGAAGGGTAAAGTCTCCGAGCCAGTCGCCTCGCTCACTGGACTGGGCTGGGTTCTCCATGGATGTGACGCTAGAGACATTGTACCAGTGAAATTTGTTAACCACACCAGATTGGTAAAAGATGACACAAATACCTTGGTCAGACGCCACTTCAGGGTCAAGTCCATTGGAGTACTGCCACGACGACGTCCAAGCATTGACGCCGACCAGAAAGCAGTAAAGGCTAAACAGGAAAACACCAAGAGGCTAATAAGCAGAAAAATTTGTAAATCGGCGATTGAATTTGAAGATAAAGCTCAATTTGGAAAGGCTTTTAGAAAAAGAAAAATTAGAGGAAAGAGCCTGAATAAAAATGGTACAAAATCTATGATAGAATATCCGGCAGCAGTGCAGGGAACAAGAGTAAATCCTTCTCGAAACCTGCAGAATTTCGCAACGGCAGAAAAAGCCAGAAGAGTAGCGAAGGAGATGCAGGAGATCCATGCAAAGGCCGGTTTCCATTTAAAAGGGTGCGGTAGTAGCCAATCTGTAATCGTCGCTACGCCGCACGTACCGGATCCACAAGGATTGCCCACCTTGGCACGTAAAGAGAGGGCTACAGCCCGTGTCTATGGACAACCAAGAAGGAAATGAAAGACTTGTAAACGTCGCCAGTAAATATGATAGTTGGAAGCGTCACAAGTGCACATCCTGATTCCCGCAACGACGTCGCCACCTCAAGATGGAGAGCTTCGCACTGCGGGGGAGACTGTTGGCGACGCGTCATAATAATAGGTCTTTAAATAAGTAGTTATTAAGAAAGTGTAGATTTTAATAACACTAGGTATGTGTGTAAAAGAAACCGGTCATAGAAAGCTCCAGAATAGCTCAGAGAAGGTTTAGGAACACATAGAAAGTTGTAGAACTTCCTGGAAGGCTGTGGAACTTTCTGGAAAAGTACAGGTATGTGTTTAGAATGCTATAGAAACCTCTAGAAAGTTGTAGAACATTCTGGAAGACTGTGGAACTTTCTAGAAAAGTACAGGTATGTGTTTAGAATGCTATAGAAACATCTAGAAGGTTGTAGATCTTTCTGGAAAGCTGTGGAACTTTCTAGAAAAGTATAGGCACGTTTTGATGGAACTTTCTAGAAAGTATAGAAATATCTATAAAATTGGAATGTTATGGAACTATCTAGAAAACGGGATCACCTATAAATACGCGGAGCGTTCTATGATCGGCAGTCAGTTTCATTACGAGCTTCCTCGAGTTAACATCTGTGTTAGCAAGAAGTCAAGTCGCAAGAATCCAGTGCGCTTTTGCAATTCGGTAGAATAAAGGCCGATTGTTTAGTCAGTTTCATTACGAGCTTCCTCGAGTTAACATCTGTGTTAGCAAGAAGTGTGTAAGTCGCAAGAATCCAGTGCGCTACTATACATTCAGTCTCACATCAAACGTTGTTGAGTCAACAAGTGTGTAAGTCGCAAGAATCCAGTGCGCTACTATACTGTGATACTACTCTGTAAATCTGAGGAAAAATAAAGGAAGAATAAGTATTTCGAGGCTTTTATTGACAGAAGAACAGGTACAAGCGGACCCAAGATCTACAAGACTTCTCTCGGCATCCTTGTCCCAGCCAGCTCGTAAGAAAACAATCAACAAATACAGTCCACTACCCGACGGACGGTAGTCGTTTAGCCTGGCTTCTGCACGTCTCTATAGACAGAACGCGTCATAGAGCTGCCGCCGCCGTAAGATACACCCGCCGTCCGCCACAATTTTTGGTCCTTCGAGCCGGATATTGGAAAACAGGAATGCCTGTCACTAGATCGGAGCGCAGGGAGAAACAGAAAAACTTACCATCGAGACAGTTGGAGGCAAAGGTATACAAACGAACGACTCTCAAAGGGTGCAGATTAAAATTAGAGGCGCTCACCGACGCGACAAAAAGCCGATTGAAGTAAGAACTATTGACCACCTAAAGCTGTCCAAACAAGGGGTACACAGCGAAATAGTAAGAAGATGCAAACATCTGCAAAAGATCGAGAACCAGCTAGTCTATGAAAAAGAAGAGCCACAACTACTGATTGGGCAAGACAACTGGGGACTTATAGTTACAAGGAAACTAAAGAAGGGTAAAGTCTCCGAGCCAGTCGCCTCGCTCACTGGACTGGGCTGGGTTCTCCATGGATGTGACGCTAGAGACATTGTACCAGTGAAATTTGTTAACCACACCAGATTGGTAAAAGATGACACAAATACCTTGGTCAGACGCCACTTCAGGGTCAAGTCCATTGGAGTACTGCCACGACGACGTCCAAGCATTGACGCCGACCAGAAAGCAGTAAAGGCTAAACAGGAAAACACCAAGAGGCTAATAAGCAGAAAAATTTGTAAATCGGCGATTGAATTTGAAGATAAAGCTCAATTTGGAAAGGCTTTTAGAAAAAGAAAAATTAGAGGAAAGAGCCTGAATAAAAATGGTACAAAATCTATGATAGAATATCCGGCAGCAGTGCAGGGAACAAGAGTAAATCCTTCTCGAAACCTGCAGAATTTCGCAACGGCAGAAAAAGCCAGAAGAGTAGCGAAGGAGATGCAGGAGATCCATGCAAAGGCCGGTTTCCATTTAAAAGGGTGCGGTAGTAGCCAATCTGTAATCGTCGCTACGCCGCACGTACCGGATCCACAAGGATTGCCCACCTTGGCACGTAAAGAGAGGGCTACAGCCCGTGTCTATGGACAACCAAGAAGGAAATGAAAGACTTGTAAACGTCACCAGTAAATATGATAGTTGGAAGCGTCACAAGTGCACATCCTGATTCCCGCAACGACGTCGCCACCTCAAGATGGAGAGCTTCGCACTGCGGGGGAGACTGTTGGCGACGCGTCATAATAATAGGTCTTTAAATAAGTAGTTATTAAGAAAGTGTAGATTTTAATAACACTAGGTATGTGTGTAAAAGAAACCGGTCATAGAAAGCTCCAGAATAGCTCAGAGAAGGTTTAGGAACACATAGAAAGTTGTAGAACTTCCTGGAAGGCTGTGGAACTTTCTGGAAAAGTACAGGTATGTGTTTAGAATGCTATAGAAACCTCTAGAAAGTTGTAGAACATTCTGGAAGACTGTGGAACTTTCTAGAAAAGTACAGGTATGTGTTTAGAATGCTATAGAAACATCTAGAAGGTTGTAGATCTTTCTGGAAAGCTGTGGAACTTTCTAGAAAAGTATAGGCACGTTTTGATGGAACTTTCTAGAAAGTATAGAAATATCTATAAAATTGGAATGTTATGGAACTATCTAGAAAACGGGATCACCTATAAATACGCGGAGCGTTCTATGATCGGCAGTCAGTTTCATTACGAGCTTCCTCGAGTTAACATCTGTGTTAGCAAGAAGTCAAGTCGCAAGAATCCAGTGCGCTTTTGCAATTCGGTAGAATAAAGGCCGATTGTTTAGTCAGTTTCATTACGAGCTTCCTCGAGTTAACATCTGTGTTAGCAAGAAGTGTGTAAGTCGCAAGAATCCAGTGCGCTACTATACATTCAGTCTCACATCAAACGTTGTTGAGTCAACAAGTGTGTAAGTCGCAAGAATCCAGTGCGCTACTATACTGTGATACTACTCTGTAAATCTGAGGAAAAATAAAGGAAGAATAAGTATTTCGAGGCTTTTATTGACAGAAGAACAGGTACAAGCGGACCCAAGATCTACAAGACTTCTCTCGGCATCCTTGTCCCAGCCAGCTCGTAAGAAAACAATCAACAAATACAGTCCACTACCCGACGGACGGTAGTCGTTTAGCCTGGCTTCTGCACGTCTCTATAGACAGAACGCGTCATAGAGCTGCCGCCGCCGTAAGATACACCCGCCGTCCGCCACAATTTTTGGTCCTTCGAGCCGGATATTGGAAAACAGGAATGCCTGTCACTAGATCGGAGCGCAGGGAGAAACAGAAAAACTTACCATCGAGACAGTTGGAGGCAAAGGTATACAAACGAACGACTCTCAAAGGGTGCAGATTAAAATTAGAGGCGCTCACCGACGCGACAAAAAGCCGATTGAAGTAAGAACTATTGACCACCTAAAGCTGTCCAAACAAGGGGTACACAGCGAAATAGTAAGAAGATGCAAACATCTGCAAAAGATCGAGAACCAGCTAGTCTATGAAAAAGAAGAGCCACAACTACTGATTGGGCAAGACAACTGGGGACTTATAGTTACAAGGAAACTAAAGAAGGGTAAAGTCTCCGAGCCAGTCGCCTCGCTCACTGGACTGGGCTGGGTTCTCCATGGATGTGACGCTAGAGACATTGTACCAGTGAAATTTGTTAACCACACCAGATTGGTAAAAGATGACACAAATACCTTGGTCAGACGCCACTTCAGGGTCAAGTCCATTGGAGTACTGCCACGACGACGTCCAAGCATTGACGCCGACCAGAAAGCAGTAAAGGCTAAACAGGAAAACACCAAGAGGCTAATAAGCAGAAAAATTTGTAAATCGGCGATTGAATTTGAAGATAAAGCTCAATTTGGAAAGGCTTTTAGAAAAAGAAAAATTAGAGGAAAGAGCCTGAATAAAAATGGTACAAAATCTATGATAGAATATCCGGCAGCAGTGCAGGGAACAAGAGTAAATCCTTCTCGAAACCTGCAGAATTTCGCAACGGCAGAAAAAGCCAGAAGAGTAGCGAAGGAGATGCAGGAGATCCATGCAAAGGCCGGTTTCCATTTAAAAGGGTGCGGTAGTAGCCAATCTGTAATCGTCGCTACGCCGCACGTACCGGATCCACAAGGATTGCCCACCTTGGCACGTAAAGAGAGGGCTACAGCCCGTGTCTATGGACAACCAAGAAGGAAATGAAAGACTTGTAAACGTCGCCAGTAAATATGATAGTTGGAAGCGTCACAAGTGCACATCCTGATTCCCGCAACGACGTCGCCACCTCAAGATGGAGAGCTTCGCACTGCGGGGGAGACTGTTGGCGACGCGTCATAATAATAGGTCTTTAAATAAGTAGTTATTAAGAAAGTGTAGATTTTAATAACACTAGGTATGTGTGTAAAAGAAACCGGTCATAGAAAGCTCCAGAATAGCTCAGAGAAGGTTTAGGAACACATAGAAAGTTGTAGAACTTCCTGGAAGGCTGTGGAACTTTCTGGAAAAGTACAGGTATGTGTTTAGAATGCTATAGAAACCTCTAGAAAGTTGTAGAACATTCTGGAAGACTGTGGAACTTTCTAGAAAAGTACAGGTATGTGTTTAGAATGCTATAGAAACATCTAGAAGGTTGTAGATCTTTCTGGAAAGCTGTGGAACTTTCTAGAAAAGTATAGGCACGTTTTGATGGAACTTTCTAGAAAGTATAGAAATATCTATAAAATTGGAATGTTATGGAACTATCTAGAAAACGGGATCACCTATAAATACGCGGAGCGTTCTATGATCGGCAGTCAGTTTCATTACGAGCTTCCTCGAGTTAACATCTGTGTTAGCAAGAAGTCAAGTCGCAAGAATCCAGTGCGCTTTTGCAATTCGGTAGAATAAAGGCCGATTGTTTAGTCAGTTTCATTACGAGCTTCCTCGAGTTAACATCTGTGTTAGCAAGAAGTGTGTAAGTCGCAAGAATCCAGTGCGCTACTATACATTCAGTCTCACATCAAACGTTGTTGAGTCAACAAGTGTGTAAGTCGCAAGAATCCAGTGCGCTACTATACTGTGATACTACTCTGTAAATCTGAGGAAAAATAAAGGAAGAATAAGTATTTCGAGGCTTTTATTGACAGAAGAACAGGTACAAGTGGACCCAAGATCTACAAGACTTCTCTCGGCATCCTTGTCCCAGCCAGCTCGTAAGAAAACAATCAACAAATACAGTCCACTACCCGACGGACGGTAGTCGTTTAGCCTGGCTTCTGCACGTCTCTATAGACAGAACGCGTCATAGAGCTGCCGCCGCCGTAAGATACACCCGCCGTCCGCCACAATTTTTGGTCCTTCGAGCCGGATATTGGAAAACAGGAATGCCTGTCACTAGATCGGAGCGCAGGGAGAAACAGAAAAACTTACCATCGAGACAGTTGGAGGCAAAGGTATACAAACGAACGACTCTCAAAGGGTGCAGATTAAAATTAGAGGCGCTCACCGACGCGACAAAAAGCCGATTGAAGTAAGAACTATTGACCACCTAAAGCTGTCCAAACAAGGGGTACACAGCGAAATAGTAAGAAGATGCAAACATCTGCAAAAGATCGAGAACCAGCTAGTCTATGAAAAAGAAGAGCCACAACTACTGATTGGGCAAGACAACTGGGGACTTATAGTTACAAGGAAACTAAAGAAGGGTAAAGTCTCCGAGCCAGTCGCCTCGCTCACTGGACTGGGCTGGGTTCTCCATGGATGTGACGCTAGAGACATTGTACCAGTGAAATTTGTTAACCACACCAGATTGGTAAAAGATGACACAAATACCTTGGTCAGACGCCACTTCAGGGTCAAGTCCATTGGAGTACTGCCACGACGACGTCCAAGCATTGACGCCGACCAGAAAGCAGTAAAGGCTAAACAGGAAAACACCAAGAGGCTAATAAGCAGAAAAATTTGTAAATCGGCGATTGAATTTGAAGATAAAGCTCAATTTGGAAAGGCTTTTAGAAAAAGAAAAATTAGAGGAAAGAGCCTGAATAAAAATGGTACAAAATCTATGATAGAATATCCGGCAGCAGTGCAGGGAACAAGAGTAAATCCTTCTCGAAACCTGCAGAATTTCGCAACGGCAGAAAAAGCCAGAAGAGTAGCGAAGGAGATGCAGGAGATCCATGCAAAGGCCGGTTTCCATTTAAAAGGGTGCGGTAGTAGCCAATCTGTAATCGTCGCTACGCCGCACGTACCGGATCCACAAGGATTGCCCACCTTGGCACGTAAAGAGAGGGCTACAGCCCGTGTCTATGGACAACCAAGAAGGAAATGAAAGACTTGTAAACGTCGCCAGTAAATATGATAGTTGGAAGCGTCACAAGTGCACATCCTGATTCCCGCAACGACGTCGCCACCTCAAGATGGAGAGCTTCGCACTGCGGGGGAGACTGTTGGCGACGCGTCATAATAATAGGTCTTTAAATAAGTAGTTATTAAGAAAGTGTAGATTTTAATAACACTAGGTATGTGTGTAAAAGAAACCGGTCATAGAAAGCTCCAGAATAGCTCAGAGAAGGTTTAGGAACACATAGAAAGTTGTAGAACTTCCTGGAAGGCTGTGGAACTTTCTGGAAAAGTACAGGTATGTGTTTAGAATGCTATAGAAACCTCTAGAAAGTTGTAGAACATTCTGGAAGACTGTGGAACTTTCTAGAAAAGTACAGGTATGTGTTTAGAATGCTATAGAAACATCTAGAAGGTTGTAGATCTTTCTGGAAAGCTGTGGAACTTTCTAGAAAAGTATAGGCACGTTTTGATGGAACTTTCTAGAAAGTATAGAAATATCTATAAAATTGGAATGTTATGGAACTATCTAGAAAACGGGATCACCTATAAATACGCGGAGCGTTCTATGATCGGCAGTCAGTTTCATTACGAGCTTCCTCGAGTTAACATCTGTGTTAGCAAGAAGTCAAGTCGCAAGAATCCAGTGCGCTTTTGCAATTCGGTAGAATAAAGGCCGATTGTTTAGTCAGTTTCATTACGAGCTTCCTCGAGTTAACATCTGTGTTAGCAAGAAGTGTGTAAGTCGCAAGAATCCAGTGCGCTACTATACATTCAGTCTCACATCAAACGTT
Source organism: Scoparia ambigualis (assembly GCA_963921215.1). Lineage (NCBI taxonomy): Eukaryota > Metazoa > Arthropoda > Insecta > Lepidoptera > Crambidae > Scoparia > Scoparia ambigualis. The sequence goes on from OY992506.1 coordinate 20,033,114, forward strand.
GTTGAGTCAACAAGTGTGTAAGTCGCAAGAATCCAGTGCGCTACTATACTGTGATACTACTCTGTAAATCTGAGGAAAAATAAAGGAAGAATAAGTATTTCGAGGCTTTTATTGACAGAAGAACAGGTACAAGCGGACCCAAGATCTACAAGACTTCTCTCGGCATCCTTGTCCCAGCCAGCTCGTAAGAAAACAATCAACAAATACAGTCCACTACCCGACGGACGGTAGTCGTTTAGCCTGGCTTCTGCACGTCTCTATAGACAGAACGCGTCATAGAGCTGCCGCCGCCGTAAGATACACCCGCCGTCCGCCACAATTTTTGGTCCTTCGAGCCGGATATTGGAAAACAGGAATGCCTGTCACTAGATCGGAGCGCAGGGAGAAACAGAAAAACTTACCATCGAGACAGTTGGAGGCAAAGGTATACAAACGAACGACTCTCAAAGGGTGCAGATTAAAATTAGAGGCGCTCACCGACGCGACAAAAAGCCGATTGAAGTAAGAACTATTGACCACCTAAAGCTGTCCAAACAAGGGGTACACAGCGAAATAGTAAGAAGATGCAAACATCTGCAAAAGATCGAGAACCAGCTAGTCTATGAAAAAGAAGAGCCACAACTACTGATTGGGCAAGACAACTGGGGACTTATAGTTACAAGGAAACTAAAGAAGGGTAAAGTCTCCGAGCCAGTCGCCTCGCTCACTGGACTGGGCTGGGTTCTCCATGGATGTGACGCTAGAGACATTGTACCAGTGAAATTTGTTAACCACACCAGATTGGTAAAAGATGACACAAATACCTTGGTCAGACGCCACTTCAGGGTCAAGTCCATTGGAGTACTGCCACGACGACGTCCAAGCATTGACGCCGACCAGAAAGCAGTAAAGGCTAAACAGGAAAACACCAAGAGGCTAATAAGCAGAAAAATTTGTAAATCGGCGATTGAATTTGAAGATAAAGCTCAATTTGGAAAGGCTTTTAGAAAAAGAAAAATTAGAGGAAAGAGCCTGAATAAAAATGGTACAAAATCTATGATAGAATATCCGGCAGCAGTGCAGGGAACAAGAGTAAATCCTTCTCGAAACCTGCAGAATTTCGCAACGGCAGAAAAAGCCAGAAGAGTAGCGAAGGAGATGCAGGAGATCCATGCAAAGGCCGGTTTCCATTTAAAAGGGTGCGGTAGTAGCCAATCTGTAATCGTCGCTACGCCGCACGTACCGGATCCACAAGGATTGCCCACCTTGGCACGTAAAGAGAGGGCTACAGCCCGTGTCTATGGACAACCAAGAAGGAAATGAAAGACTTGTAAACGTCGCCAGTAAATATGATAGTTGGAAGCGTCACAAGTGCACATCCTGATTCCCGCAACGACGTCGCCACCTCAAGATGGAGAGCTTCGCACTGCGGGGGAGACTGTTGGCGACGCGTCATAATAATAGGTCTTTAAATAAGTAGTTATTAAGAAAGTGTAGATTTTAATAACACTAGGTATGTGTGTAAAAGAAACCGGTCATAGAAAGCTCCAGAATAGCTCAGAGAAGGTTTAGGAACACATAGAAAGTTGTAGAACTTCCTGGAAGGCTGTGGAACTTTCTGGAAAAGTACAGGTATGTGTTTAGAATGCTATAGAAACCTCTAGAAAGTTGTAGAACATTCTGGAAGACTGTGGAACTTTCTAGAAAAGTACAGGTATGTGTTTAGAATGCTATAGAAACATCTAGAAGGTTGTAGATCTTTCTGGAAAGCTGTGGAACTTTCTAGAAAAGTATAGGCACGTTTTGATGGAACTTTCTAGAAAGTATAGAAATATCTATAAAATTGGAATGTTATGGAACTATCTAGAAAACGGGATCACCTATAAATACGCGGAGCGTTCTATGATCGGCAGTCAGTTTCATTACGAGCTTCCTCGAGTTAACATCTGTGTTAGCAAGAAGTCAAGTCGCAAGAATCCAGTGCGCTTTTGCAATTCGGTAGAATAAAGGCCGATTGTTTAGTCAGTTTCATTACGAGCTTCCTCGAGTTAACATCTGTGTTAGCAAGAAGTGTGTAAGTCGCAAGAATCCAGTGCGCTACTATACATTCAGTCTCACATCAAACGTTGTTGAGTCAACAAGTGTGTAAGTCGCAAGAATCCAGTGCGCTACTATACTGTGATACTACTCTGTAAATCTGAGGAAAAATAAAGGAAGAATAAGTATTTCGAGGCTTTTATTGACAGAAGAACAGGTACAAGCGGACCCAAGATCTACAAGACTTCTCTCGGCATCCTTGTCCCAGCCAGCTCGTAAGAAAACAATCAACAAATACAGTCCACTACCCGACGGACGGTAGTCGTTTAGCCTGGCTTCTGCACGTCTCTATAGACAGAACGCGTCATAGAGCTGCCGCCGCCGTAAGATACACCCGCCGTCCGCCACAATTTTTGGTCCTTCGAGCCGGATATTGGAAAACAGGAATGCCTGTCACTAGATCGGAGCGCAGGGAGAAACAGAAAAACTTACCATCGAGACAGTTGGAGGCAAAGGTATACAAACGAACGACTCTCAAAGGGTGCAGATTAAAATTAGAGGCGCTCACCGACGCGACAAAAAGCCGATTGAAGTAAGAACTATTGACCACCTAAAGCTGTCCAAACAAGGGGTACACAGCGAAATAGTAAGAAGATGCAAACATCTGCAAAAGATCGAGAACCAGCTAGTCTATGAAAAAGAAGAGCCACAACTACTGATTGGGCAAGACAACTGGGGACTTATAGTTACAAGGAAACTAAAGAAGGGTAAAGTCTCCGAGCCAGTCGCCTCGCTCACTGGACTGGGCTGGGTTCTCCATGGATGTGACGCTAGAGACATTGTACCAGTGAAATTTGTTAACCACACCAGATTGGTAAAAGATGACACAAATACCTTGGTCAGACGCCACTTCAGGGTCAAGTCCATTGGAGTACTGCCACGACGACGTCCAAGCATTGACGCCGACCAGAAAGCAGTAAAGGCTAAACAGGAAAACACCAAGAGGCTAATAAGCAGAAAAATTTGTAAATCGGCGATTGAATTTGAAGATAAAGCTCAATTTGGAAAGGCTTTTAGAAAAAGAAAAATTAGAGGAAAGAGCCTGAATAAAAATGGTACAAAATCTATGATAGAATATCCGGCAGCAGTGCAGGGAACAAGAGTAAATCCTTCTCGAAACCTGCAGAATTTCGCAACGGCAGAAAAAGCCAGAAGAGTAGCGAAGGAGATGCAGGAGATCCATGCAAAGGCCGGTTTCCATTTAAAAGGGTGCGGTAGTAGCCAATCTGTAATCGTCGCTACGCCGCACGTACCGGATCCACAAGGATTGCCCACCTTGGCACGTAAAGAGAGGGCTACAGCCCGTGTCTATGGACAACCAAGAAGGAAATGAAAGACTTGTAAACGTCGCCAGTAAATATGATAGTTGGAAGCGTCACAAGTGCACATCCTGATTCCCGCAACGACGTCGCCACCTCAAGATGGAGAGCTTCGCACTGCGGGGGAGACTGTTGGCGACGCGTCATAATAATAGGTCTTTAAATAAGTAGTTATTAAGAAAGTGTAGATTTTAATAACACTAGGTATGTGTGTAAAAGAAACCGGTCATAGAAAGCTCCAGAATAGCTCAGAGAAGGTTTAGGAACACATAGAAAGTTGTAGAACTTCCTGGAAGGCTGTGGAACTTTCTGGAAAAGTACAGGTATGTGTTTAGAATGCTATAGAAACCTCTAGAAAGTTGTAGAACATTCTGGAAGACTGTGGAACTTTCTAGAAAAGTACAGGTATGTGTTTAGAATGCTATAGAAACATCTAGAAGGTTGTAGATCTTTCTGGAAAGCTGTGGAACTTTCTAGAAAAGTATAGGCACGTTTTGATGGAACTTTCTAGAAAGTATAGAAATATCTATAAAATTGGAATGTTATGGAACTATCTAGAAAACGGGATCACCTATAAATACGCGGAGCGTTCTATGATCGGCAGTCAGTTTCATTACGAGCTTCCTCGAGTTAACATCTGTGTTAGCAAGAAGTCAAGTCGCAAGAATCCAGTGCGCTTTTGCAATTCGGTAGAATAAAGGCCGATTGTTTAGTCAGTTTCATTACGAGCTTCCTCGAGTTAACATCTGTGTTAGCAAGAAGTGTGTAAGTCGCAAGAATCCAGTGCGCTACTATACATTCAGTCTCACATCAAACGTTGTTGAGTCAACAAGTGTGTAAGTCGCAAGAATCCAGTGCGCTACTATACTGTGATACTACTCTGTAAATCTGAGGAAAAATAAAGGAAGAATAAGTATTTCGAGGCTTTTATTGACAGAAGAACAGGTACAAGCGGACCCAAGATCTACAAGACTTCTCTCGGCATCCTTGTCCCAGCCAGCTCGTAAGAAAACAATCAACAAATACAGTCCACTACCCGACGGACGGTAGTCGTTTAGCCTGGCTTCTGCACGTCTCTATAGACAGAACGCGTCATAGAGCTGCCGCCGCCGTAAGATACACCCGCCGTCCGCCACAATTTTTGGTCCTTCGAGCCGGATATTGGAAAACAGGAATGCCTGTCACTAGATCGGAGCGCAGGGAGAAACAGAAAAACTTACCATCGAGACAGTTGGAGGCAAAGGTATACAAACGAACGACTCTCAAAGGGTGCAGATTAAAATTAGAGGCGCTCACCGACGCGACAAAAAGCCGATTGAAGTAAGAACTATTGACCACCTAAAGCTGTCCAAACAAGGGGTACACAGCGAAATAGTAAGAAGATGCAAACATCTGCAAAAGATCGAGAACCAGCTAGTCTATGAAAAAGAAGAGCCACAACTACTGATTGGGCAAGACAACTGGGGACTTATAGTTACAAGGAAACTAAAGAAGGGTAAAGTCTCCGAGCCAGTCGCCTCGCTCACTGGACTGGGCTGGGTTCTCCATGGATGTGACGCTAGAGACATTGTACCAGTGAAATTTGTTAACCACACCAGATTGGTAAAAGATGACACAAATACCTTGGTCAGACGCCACTTCAGGGTCAAGTCCATTGGAGTACTGCCACGACGACGTCCAAGCATTGACGCCGACCAGAAAGCAGTAAAGGCTAAACAGGAAAACACCAAGAGGCTAATAAGCAGAAAAATTTGTAAATCGGCGATTGAATTTGAAGATAAAGCTCAATTTGGAAAGGCTTTTAGAAAAAGAAAAATTAGAGGAAAGAGCCTGAATAAAAATGGTACAAAATCTATGATAGAATATCCGGCAGCAGTGCAGGGAACAAGAGTAAATCCTTCTCGAAACCTGCAGAATTTCGCAACGGCAGAAAAAGCCAGAAGAGTAGCGAAGGAGATGCAGGAGATCCATGCAAAGGCCGGTTTCCATTTAAAAGGGTGCGGTAGTAGCCAATCTGTAATCGTCGCTACGCCGCACGTACCGGATCCACAAGGATTGCCCACCTTGGCACGTAAAGAGAGGGCTACAGCCCGTGTCTATGGACAACCAAGAAGGAAATGAAAGACTTGTAAACGTCGCCAGTAAATATGATAGTTGGAAGCGTCACAAGTGCACATCCTGATTCCCGCAACGACGTCGCCACCTCAAGATGGAGAGCTTCGCACTGCGGGGGAGACTGTTGGCGACGCGTCATAATAATAGGTCTTTAAATAAGTAGTTATTAAGAAAGTGTAGATTTTAATAACACTAGGTATGTGTGTAAAAGAAACCGGTCATAGAAAGCTCCAGAATAGCTCAGAGAAGGTTTAGGAACACATAGAAAGTTGTAGAACTTCCTGGAAGGCTGTGGAACTTTCTGGAAAAGTACAGGTATGTGTTTAGAATGCTATAGAAACCTCTAGAAAGTTGTAGAACATTCTGGAAGACTGTGGAACTTTCTAGAAAAGTACAGGTATGTGTTTAGAATGCTATAGAAACATCTAGAAGGTTGTAGATCTTTCTGGAAAGCTGTGGAACTTTCTAGAAAAGTATAGGCACGTTTTGATGGAACTTTCTAGAAAGTATAGAAATATCTATAAAATTGGAATGTTATGGAACTATCTAGAAAACGGGATCACCTATAAATACGCGGAGCGTTCTATGATCGGCAGTCAGTTTCATTACGAGCTTCCTCGAGTTAACATCTGTGTTAGCAAGAAGTCAAGTCGCAAGAATCCAGTGCGCTTTTGCAATTCGGTAGAATAAAGGCCGATTGTTTAGTCAGTTTCATTACGAGCTTCCTCGAGTTAACATCTGTGTTAGCAAGAAGTGTGTAAGTCGCAAGAATCCAGTGCGCTACTATACATTCAGTCTCACATCAAACGTTGTTGAGTCAACAAGTGTGTAAGTCGCAAGAATCCAGTGCGCTACTATACTGTGATACTACTCTGTAAATCTGAGGAAAAATAAAGGAAGAATAAGTATTTCGAGGCTTTTATTGACAGAAGAACAGGTACAAGCGGACCCAAGATCTACAAGACTTCTCTCGGCATCCTTGTCCCAGCCAGCTCGTAAGAAAACAATCAACAAATACAGTCCACTACCCGACGGACGGTAGTCGTTTAGCCTGGCTTCTGCACGTCTCTATAGACAGAACGCGTCATAGAGCTGCCGCCGCCGTAAGATACACCCGCCGTCCGCCACACTTGTTTTCACATTTGGCCATCTAGATTTCAGCGTTTTAAAAATATTATTTTGAAATTTATGCAGAACTCAGAAACCGAGTTTTTATTATAAAGTTCAGCCGACGACTAATCATTACATCTCTAGCTTTTGATTCAAAAGGATTAGTCGACTGAGACGATCACCAGCTTCCGAATTGGAAGGTCAAGACTCCTTACTTTCCTCTTCCAAATTGGAAGGACTAGTCTTCAAGTACAATCACCAGCTTCCGAATTGGAAGACTACAGCCTCCAGTCATCGCGTGCGCCTACGCCTGCCTGTGCCTGTCTCGCCTGTCAGCCGGCACCTTCGCCCGCCTGCTGCCTTCGCCTGCCTGCGCCTGGTGGCGCCTGCTGCCTGCACCTTCGCCAGCCTGCGCCTGCTGGCGCCTGCTGCCTGCGCCTGCCTGCGCCTACCGGCGCCTGCCTGTCGGCGCCTGACTGTCGGCGCGTGCCTGTCGGCGCCTGCCTGCCTTCGCTTGCCTTCGCCTACCGGCGCCTACGAGTACCTACCGGCGCCTGCCTGTCTTCACTTGCCTGCGCCCTTCGACGACTGCCAAGTTCAGCGCTTGCCTCCACACCTTCGCCTGCCTCCACGTCAGCTGCACCTACCTCTTCACTTTTTATATTATCAACCTTCATTTTAACCATCATCACCTCCATACTCACCATCCTCACTCACCTTTTTTTTAACTTTCGTTTGTAATTTTATTTTGTCTTATAAATATTTGTTAATTCTTATCATCCTTTTCTTTTTTAAATGTCGCTTCACGACAACCCAGTATTACGAAAGTACTTTAACAAGCACTATTATAATCTGACCACGTAAGAAATGCGCCTTAATGTTTAAAAAAATATCTTAATGAGGTATCAATTTGAACATTTAATATTGCCTGAACATATAATATTGTCATAAAAGTTCCAGTTCCATAGATACTGCACAGCTTTAGCAAAAGGAACGAAATTTACAAAAGAATCAAAACGTACAATAATCATGCAAACTTACATCTAAATTAAATAAAAGAAAAACAACAAAAGCTAATGAAAAAAGTTCCACTTAGACATTATGGAGTGCGAATGTCAATTCCATATGAGGTATGAAATCTCAGAATAATAACCAAAGCATGAAATAAAACAACTTGACATTACGAGTGAAAACATATTACGGCGGAAAAAATTAAGTGTATCTATCTATGTGTACCTCCAGAAAGCTGGAGGTAACCAGAGAGCAATCACTTAAATAAACAAACCGCACAGCTGGAACTCGATGATTTTCTGTGGACTGTGTACGCCACTATGTATATTTTTTTAGGACGAAAGCATAAATATTAAATCCGGCTTTGCACAAGCAAAATATTGTGGAACAGAGATATAACGTGCCTAATTAATTATGTATATCTGTTTTATAAAAAAAGATAATTATTTATTATTTTTGGGTCGTTGAGGTCTAGTTTGAAATGTATTTTAAAAATTCTATTGCTATAGTATCATGCATAGTTCTCGGAAAATAATAACTTTCATTACTTATAAACGAAAATATATAAACGTAGCAAGCATATTGTTGTAAACAATATTTGCCAGTCATTGTTCGCCGTTTACATCTCATAACGCCTTCCCGAGCAAAACAAATTCCATTGAGCCAAAACACCGAAGCATAGCATGGGAAACAAATGGTTCAGTTTAGTGAGGATATCATCGACAGTTCGAAGTACATTAGACACCCGATCTCAGTAAGCGATCGCTATTCATATTTCTTTTATAAAAAAGCTCGAATGCTCGGCTGCTGGAGATCGCTCAAATTGTTTCCAATATCCTTTTACGAGCATTTGACAGTTGAGTGAAAAATTACTGTGGTATTCGGCGCGATATTGTTTTTTTTCACGCTGCGTTATTTATAGGCCTAATACTTCAATTTTCCTATTCCCACTATCTGAGTGTTCGTTTGATGATTCGAATAAGAGTAACGCAATATTTTCACATCATATTTATTTACAAATTTGTTACGCATGTAACAGATTGTGGGAATTGACAGCAAAGGCACGCTCTAAGTTATTCGTGTTTTTATTATTTTTTTATATTATCTAAATTAACGGTGATTTGGAACTTGCTTAATTTGTACCTGTATGCCGATCGCCACTTCTAAATAAATGTCGATCTCCATACATCTTTTAAGTTTATAAGCAGTTGATTGACAATGCTTTAGTATATTCTGGTAAACACGCCACAAAGTACACGTATTAAACGTAAATGTGTTTTTCCACATTCATGAAAATCTTCAGTCCCTGTAACAGTAAACAGATTGTAGTCGTTTTGAGAAATGAATTCAAATCTGTTCTGTGAGAACAACTTAGGGTAACAAAGCTTACGTACGTACAGCAAAATAGTATTACTGGAAATCCATGTGCCAGGCCGCAAACATTTGAATAAGCTGCAAGTGCTGCATACCAAGAAACTTCTAAAATTCTACAAATAAATAACATTGAAGATAATAAAGATATCCGCAGATGGTGCTTTCTATTATCATAAAAATAGTGTTGATAAATTTTGACGGACTGGATAAGAGCCACTGAAGGTTATTGGTACACCTGACCCGGAATGTCAGAAGAATGCACGTTCGAATCCTGCTCTTCAAAATTTTTTTCATCATTTTCCAAGTAATCATGTAATCATCATTTGGATTGTTTTTGCCTTTCATTACTTCTGAATGACATCATCATCATCATCATCAGCCTATAAACGTCCCACTGCTGGGCACAGGACTCCCACGTGAACAATGCAAGTGGGGATATTGGTCCATAACCCACCACGCTGGCCCAATGCGGGTTGGTAGGTTTTAACGACTGCCATCTTACGACAACAACCGGGACCAACGGCTTAACGTGCCTTCCAAAGCACGGAGGAGCTCGAGATGTTTTTTTTATTGTTTACCCATCAGGCGACCCGGCATTGCAAAAGGTGCTTAGCGGGCAAGATCGCAAGCCGAATACGCTAGCCGCTGCACCATCGAGCTCCTCAAATCCTGAATGATAGTTCGAATTATTAGTTTGTTATTTGATTTTTGGAGGAGCTCGATATCGCAGCGGCTAAGATGTTCGGTTTGCAATCTTGCCAGTTGCCAGTCAAAAGCTCGATAGCGCAGCGGCTATGACGTTCGGTTTGCAATCTTGCCAGTTGCCCGTCAAAAGCTCGATAGCGCAACGGCTAAGACGTTCAGTTTGCAATCTTGCCAGTTGCCAGTCAAAACATCTCGAACTCCTTCGTGCTTCAGCAGGCACGTAAAGCCGTTGGTCCCGGTAGTCTTAAGATAGCAGTTGTTAAAAAACCTACCAACACGTCTGTGCACCACGGAACAGAAGAAAGAGGTGGTGGACACAAGCCATTGTATTATGAATGCAAAAGCTGTTTGTCGATCGACCTGCTACTGAACAACCTTTAATGGACAAAATGCAGTTTTCGAATCGCATCTTCAGTCAGCAACACGAACGAAGGCCGGCAACGCGCCTGCGATTCCTCTGGTTTTGCGGGTGTCCATGGGCGGCGGTGATTTTTTTTATAAAAGAAGGAGGCAAACGAGCAGGCGGGTCACCTGATGGAGTAATCACCGCCGCCCATGGACACCCGTAAAACCAGAGGAATCGCAGATGTGTTGCCGGCCTTTATGGAAGGAATAGGTTTAAGGAAGGAATAGGAATTGAGAGGGGGGGGAAGGCCTCCGGTACCCTCACTGGCCGGACGAAACACAACAGCACCAAGTGCCATTATTTCACGCCGAATATTCGTGAGAGGGTGGTATTACCCCGGGCGAGCCGGCCCAATGCGTGCTGCAACGCAGCGTAGCTCTACCACTCAGTCAGTGTCACTTATTTAGCACCACCCAGGGGTCACGTGTAGGGTCTCAAGGGTAAACCTACGGTCGCGAGTAACTTTAACCCCCAAAATTACTTAGATTACTTTCCATCAGGTGACCCGCTTGCTCGTTTGCTTCCTTGGTTATAAAAAAAACTCACAGAGCTTGAATTTATATGTGATTGTTACGAAAATACACAGCAAAACTACGTTGGGTATTTTCCTTCAGTCACTGCTTAAACAGCTTTTCGCTTTTAGGCTTTTAAAAAACGATTAAATTAAGCGGCGATAAAACCTGTTTATTATTTTTATCACGCAATCTTGATTGTATTGTTGTGTTTGCCCGGCCCGTAATTAAGGTGCTCTCCCAACATTTTGATGCGTTTACCTTTGTGCTGATTATAGGGACGCGAATGAATTTATATTCCGGCAACTTGATTTTTATTTGGAATGTTTAATAAACATGCGGCTCCATTAAATGCGGCCAAATGTATCAGTCAATTTTTGGAACTAAATATCATTTAGATCTATATCTAGGTACCTAAGTAAAATTTTCAAACACTGAAAAAGACGACTACCTCAGGCGGGAATCGAACCACGCACCTTCCTAATTCCGGGCGCCTGCCTTAACCACTTGGCTACCGAGGTCTGGTTTTCACTCGTCGAAATTTGTCAGTGCTTGATGCTTATGTTTTTTAGTCAACATTGCTTCATCAAACTTAGAAGTTTTCACCTCTGAGATACGAAAGAAATATTTTTACGGCTATTTTAACATTTGGGTAAGATGAAGCTGCTTTTATAAATTAATGTTTTTTTAGCGTTTTATTCACGCTTAAATATACTTAAGTAAAGATTTTAAACTCTGTAGAAAGACGACAACCTCAGGCGGGAATCGAACCACGCACTTTCTGCATTCCGGGCGGCTGCCTTAACCACTTGGCTACCGAGGTCTTGTTTTCACCCGTCGAAATTTGTCAGTGCTTGAAGCTTATGTTTTTTAGTCAACATTGCTTCATCAAATCTTAGAAGTTTTCACCTCTAAGATCCGAAAGAAATATTTATACAAATATTTGAACATTCGGTTAAGATAAAGCTGCGTTTATAAATTAATGTTTTTTTTTTACTTTAGCGTTTTATTCACGCTTAGATAAATATACTTATGTAAAATTTTTAAAGGTAAAGGTACCTACTCGTGGAAAAGATAATTTGTAAAGATTCACCAGTTCAAAATTGAGGAATGCAATCTGTGTGTTTTTTCTGGATGGCGATCAATTTCGTCAATCAACCAACGATTGCGATCCAGATAAATAGTATTTCAAATAGACGAAATAAATTGTCGTTATTTATTTAAACATTATTGCCTAAATTACAGTAAACGGCGGACATATGCCATGAGGCGTTCTCTAACAGTCAACCAGTAAGGATGTACATAAATTATTAGTAGGCGGTGACATGTTTTTTATTATCCCGAAATTATTAACTTATCTATGTTTTGCTTACTATAGAGAAATTTGACATAATTTGTATGGAGCAAGCATGTCTCCGCAACCAACCGCCTCTGTGGTCTAGTGGCTAAGACCACCGGTTTAGACCCAGAGGTCCCGGGTTCGATTCCCAGCGGGGGGTACATGTTTGTGTACTCGGTTTGGTTGGTGGTAGAGCTTGTTTCCTGCCTGGCTAGCTACCACCGTCTTATCTAAATATGTCGCCATAACATCAATGTTTGTAGCATTGTTGTGTTCCGGCAGCTAGAGATAATCATAATCATAATAATCATTATCATAATATTTATTTGCTTTTAAATAGGGTATCATTACAGATGGTAAAAACAATTTTAAAGCATCTTATGCCTATTTAACTATATAACCATAGCTAGATAGCCAGTGCCTCAGTAGATGAGGATTCCGGGTGAAGTGCACTTCCACCTTCGGCCTTATCATCACTTAACGTCAGGTGAGATGAAGGCCAAGTGCTTACCCGTAAGTAATTTAAAAAAAATATGGCCCCCACGAGCCGTAGGGTGCGGTTGGTGGGTGCCTGGGCCACGTACGTACGCGTCATAGGCGATTACAGAAGAATACTAAAGGCGCGGGCGCCGCCTAATATAGGCGATAGGTTACTAATTTCAGGCGTTAGTTGATGTGATTGAATGTTTACTGGATGAACTCAGCACTCAGTACTGCTGTCACTTTTCGTGCCAACGTCACTCCGGTATCATCTATCGCTGCGAGCGCACTTTATTCGGAGATCACGATTCTCTCGAACTGAGCCCTTGATTAATAGATCTAGAAAAACTACGCAAACAGTTCGCTTGTAAATAAATGGTCGGGAGAAGTAAAGTACTTTAGGTGTAAGGGAGCTATTGAATAATTAATAAGTAAATGTTTTGTGTCCTTTTGTTTTATTACACTCAAAATAAGAAAATAAAGTAGTTTTCTTTTTGAGAAAGTAAAGTGGTAATATTTATTAAGCCACAATCTCGTCAGATGTTAAGTAAAGATGTAGACTACGGTGGAACATGCTTACCTAGAAAAAGCTTAGTCAACTTGAAGATGGCTAAGTTACAGCGATATTAAATTTGTATATACACTTTACAATTACTAGTTTGCCTTATCATCAATATTCTCTTCAATACCCTTGCACGCCGGCCAAATTTCGGAGAACAAGTATTTGTAAACATTGTATCAGAATTAGGGGTTTCTAGGAAACTTTGTACCATACAACTTGAGCCTGAAATGGACAGAAATAAGGACGAGCGATCCGATTTGTATCGGCTCGGAGCAACTGAGGAATGCCCGGCATTCGGCTCCGACACTGCTAGCCCTAGTCCATTGTCTTATTGTGTTGAACAATGCGCTTTAAGATATATTGTGTTAGCAACCGGTACACTTGTTTTATTATCGGGAAACGTTTACATTTGATATGATAACGAAGGTTCTGTATAGTGCAGGCTACTATTTCCTGTACAATCGACCGCTACAACCGTTTCGAAAGGATTAGCCGCATGAGCCAGCAGTCAGCAGGATGAGCCGCACATTAATGTTTTTTTTAAACTACGAGTGAGCGCTTTGCCTTCGTCTCACTCACATTACGTACGAGCAAATACCAAAGTGGAAACGCATTTACCTCGGAATACTCAATGAGGAACTGGCTATCTTATCTTAACTGTAGGGACACATTGCTACTAATATTGTTTCTTATTGAAATTTTTGCATTCACAATGCTATTATAGAGATAGAATAAAATGTTTACTAGAAAAAACAGTTTTTCCAGTAGGTAAACATTTTATACTAATATTGTTGGCTAGTAAGCTAGCTAGGAGAATTACCTAGCCAGGTAATAACCTATTTAATTAAGTAGATTTAATAATTTACGACCCCCCCCCCCCTGGGAATAAAACCCAGAACATCTGGGTCTTCGACCAGGTCCACGCACTTTCACCATAGTGTCACTAAATGGAAATAAATGCTAAACAATTACTATCAAAGTCTTAAGACAAAGAAACGTAGGTACAATTTTTTTTTGAAGAGGTAGAAGGTTTGTGTGTGCACTGTGTAAAAGTGCTCAAAAGCATAAAAATGTTACGAGTATCTTTGCTTACAGTAAATCCCTTACATAAAGGAACATATTATACCTATGTAGCTCCTTGCACCGCCACCGCTCTGAGGAAAAGGGTTTATCTCACACGACTAGACACTCCGTCGGACGTCTACGTCAATAGAATTATATCGATCTGCTTTTGAAATAGCTTAGGCTTAAGGTTTTGATTCGTATGAATAGTTGGTCCTTATAAAAAAACAAATTCTCTTTAGTAAGTACTTTTTATTCAGTGCAATAAAATTCAACACCATTTTCAATTCATCTTTTGGTTAACCTTCGAACTAAAAATATGCCAACAAATGTTTTTACATAGTTAAAAAAAATAGAGTAGAATGCATACACTCGTGACTATTGTCCCCAAAGGGTTAGCCCTATGGGGACAAATAGACGAAGCTTAACCAAAAGAAGAATTGGAAAGTATTCTACTCTATTATTTAGTCCTAGTCGTTAGCAGTCCTAGTTGTTTTTACAACTACACATGTGTTCAGTTTGATCTCCTTTTACAACACAAGAATAGAGATATGTTGGTAATATTCTTTAAATATCTAATGACCGCCACCACACAGTCGAGTAAAAAATAATAGTTAAGTAGAAAGTATGAATTTAATTATTATTTGAATGAAGAATTAGTGCCCATTAAGTTGTTGTTACAAAAAACAGAAAAATAAAAAGAAATCATCACGTAATAGAGCAAGCCTTTTAAACCTATTGTTAATCTAAAAAGGTATATTAAAAATTATAAATGTGCGTAAGCCTTTCTACTTAAAAGGGTTAATTATAAAAACAGCTGTGCGGTGGCGGCTTATTACAAAAACAACTGTGGCTCATTATTTAAAGGAATACTACGAATTTCTTTTGGGTGTCGTAAAAAGCGACTAACAAACTAAAGATTGCCCATATATCTAACAGTCAGTCAGTCATTTGGTGAAACTTAGACTGTGGTAGTGCACTGCTTCAGCGGTCCTCATTGCCTAGTCTCTGACTAACCCTTTGGGGATAATAGTCGTGATTATGTATATATGTACAATAAGCCCCTAAAACTATCTACATAAATTTAGTATACCATCTACAGTTACTAACCAAATAACGCCAATAAGAAATGATAGCAAAGTACCCAATCAGTAAAGCAAGAGGATTGATATATTCTATCCGGAAAAATCCGTACGACACAAAACGAGATTACCAATTACTTCGTTATACCGTATGAGACGGAACCAACCCATGTTTAGACGATCGGATCGTTACATTATGCGATGACAAAAGCCATTTTGATACAAAAACTGTAGCCGAAAGGAGCATTAAGCCCCCATTCAGATAATGTGAAGGGCCTCATTTGCATGTTAAGAGAAATTGTGTAGATAGCTTAATCCGGGTCACAGGTGACGAGTACTCAGCGAATTGATATTTTATACGAACAATTACACCTGCCATCCATTTGTGTGGGCGCGTTGGCACAAAGGCTGGCGCGTTCAGGTTACTTACTCTACTTTGGCAATGTTTAGGATGGGTTACCGAATATATTTGTTTGGTATTTTTTGTTTACATATTGTTTAAGATATTGAAACGTTGAAAAAAGTTGGGAATCGAGTTAACGTTCTCCGCAATCCAGGCGTCTGCGTTGACCACAGAACAGTTAATTCCGTGGCGAATCCGCTACCGAGGTATTGGACTCTATTTAGACAGGTCTAACCTGTCGAAATTCTTCAACGCTTTTTCACTCATGTTTTTATGGTGCGACAGTGTCTTATCAAACCTTTTTAATAAGACACTGTTGCTATAAAGGCATTTCTAAATGTTTTATAATAATAATATATACCTAACTGTCGTGTCAGAACTTGTAATAGAAATAGCAAAAATATTCGGTTAGATTTTGTTAACCATGATATTTTTCCCTTCGTATATGGTTCACGCGAATACTACACATTGGAATGAAAGAGTTTTTACAAATCTTTTGACAGGGAGTCTCCCTGTGACCACGGTCCTTGTAAAGTGTAAAGGGTTCGAAATGTCGCGACGCGTCGAGATAAAATATTATGTGAAAAGCGAAAATACATTCGTTAAAAGTTTTGTATATTAATGATTTCTTGTTTTATTGATACTAAAATCATTATGATTATCTTATAGCGTAATATGTTGCGTCCTCTGCAAAAGATACTTATAAATTGACACATTTATGGTTTAAATTATTATTAGTACAAGTCTGTTTTATGAATGTGAAATGTTACAGCTTAGTACCAAAAAAAAATAATATCATTGTATAATATTTCAAAGTTTTAGCTAATTCTAGTTGTTAGGTCCGTTTGAAAAGTGTGGATAAATATAAAATAAACACGTAAAAAATGTTAAGTAAATCTGTAAATACTGTTTTAAAAGAAAAGTCTCACTGCGACTACTTTTCCTTTCGTTTCTCTTCTTTTGCCTTTGTTCACCGAAAGGATAAGTTTGTTAAAACAACAAAACAAGTAAGTGGTCTTCCGTTTAAAGTATTTGCACAATGTGACATCGCTCCTTTCTAGTCGGGGTGTACAAAAAGTGCTTTGTAAAAGTTGGGAGCTTTAATAACCAACTGAAAAAGCAAGCAGCAGATACTTACTAAGTGGGGTTTTTTTTTAATATTGATGCAATGTTACTACGGATATACCAGGCTTTTTGTAATTTATTTTAACTATTACAACAAAAAATAATATTGTTTTTCGATAAATGTTATATTTTGTTCAATGATTTCATCATATACATTCTGTCAAAAAAGTTTCGGGAACGGATGATTGGTTTATGATTCTAAATTAAATTTTTTGTTTTATTTTTGTTGTTAGATTGGCACAACTGTTATCCATTGGAGTTTGAGTTGCATCTGTTATTAAGATTAAATACGGTGCTGTTTTTAGTCACTTTATATCTAGTGTGTATTGCGAATTTCATAATGGATAAAAATATCGAACAAAGAGTTTGTCTTAAATTTTGCGTCGCCAATGGAATTTCATGTTCGGAGTCACTGAAAATGTTACAGAAGGCTTACGGTGAATCGACTTTATCCAAAACACATACTTATGAGTGGTACAAAGCGTTCAAAAGCGGTCGAGATGTGATGGAAGATTTACTTCGCTCTGGTAGGCCATCAACGTCTTCAACTGAAGTTAACGCAAAAGTGAAGGAAATGGTGACTGAAAATCATCATTCAAGTTTGAGAGAGATAGCCGTTGAACTTTCTGGGTCTCACGAGTCGATCCGTACCATTTTAAATAATCACTTGGGTATGAAACATGTTGCCGCTCGGATAGTCCCAAAAGACCTGAATTTTCTCCAAAAACTCAATCGCATAAGATTCGCTGAGGACATGCTAGAACGTGTCAATTCTGACCCAACATTCATGCAACGCATTGTTACTGTTGACGAGACGTGGGTTTACGAGTTTGACATGCAAACTAGTCAACAAGCTTCGGAGTGGCTCCTTCCGACTGAACCGAAACCGAAAAAACCACGCCAAAGTCGATCAAAAGTCAATGTCATGTTGACTGTTTTCTTTGACTATCGTGGTGTTGTTTTCTCGAAATTCTTGCCGGAAGGTCAAACGGTAAATAAAGAATATTATTTGAGCGTTATGCGGCGATGAAGAAAGCAAATTCGACGAAAAAGGCCACATTTGTGGAAAGAAAATTCTTGGATTTTGCACGATAATGCGCCTTCGCACAAGGCCATCATTGTGAACGAATTTTTGACCAATAACTCAACAAATACCATCGAGCAACCACCTCATTCACCAGATATGGCTCCAGCCGACTTCTTTCTTTTTCCTAAACTCAATTTACTACTTCATGGCACCCGTTTTCATTCGGTAGAAGACATAAAGGAGAATTCGCGGCGAGAACTGAACTCAATTCGGGAAAAAGCGTTTAAAAAATTTTTTGATGAATGGATTATTTGTTGGCATAAGTGTATCGTTTCTGAAGGATAAAATATATACATGGAATTGAAGGTGCTAAAATAAATTTGGATGGATAACAACTAACATTTTGTGTATTATTGATTTTTTCCCGGTACTATTTTGACAGAGTAGTTTAAAAACAATAGAGGAAGATGCCCTTAGTATGAATCAAAAAATAGTACTACTCAACTCACAGAATATTATGTTATTATTCTATGACTCAACTACATACCTACTCTTGTAGTGTGACACCTAATGTCAATCAAGCGAGCGAGACAGAGCTACGCTAAGCGAGTGGGTCAGCCTCCGGTCAGCAAGGACCCCGAAGTTCCACGATAGCTCATGACAATCAATGTCATAAATATTTTCTACAATGAAAATATTATTGTTTTGGTGTACTTTACATGTGAAAAGTTATTCTATGTGCCTTGTTTTTGCTCATTAAGTGGTTTGTGCACCGTATAAATGAACAGCTAGGCATTTTAACGCTCTTTCTTACTAAAACAGAACTAAACGTCACTGGTGTGAACGAGTTGGTGCTGTATTGACGACTGTCACGGTATTCGGTACTATTAGGACTTTTAGTCATAATATGCAAGAGGCACGCGCAGTAAGCTGGTAAACAATCTTCCTCTATTGTTTATATCAGTGGATTTTATAAAATTTCCTAATAGTGTTGTTACATATAATATTTCCTTATATTTAAATAGCTCAAGCTTTATTTAAATGATCTACATAAAGTAAATTATAGGTAAATAGTCAGTTAGCAGTGTAGCAAGAGCTAAAGTTTGTTTGCTCCATCGTGCCTTGGTAGTCCTATTCAAAAATCATAATAGCTGCATTCCGTTTTGAAGGGTACTAAGGTCCTGTGATATGTTTTATCCACTATATGCAAGCTCTTGGCCTTTATCTCACCTGATGGTAAGTGACGATATGGCTGGAGATCGAAGCGCGCTTCACCCGGAATCCTCACCCAATGAGGAACTGGCAATCTTATCTCTAAACTTTCGGAACACAACAATGCCATTATCATTGTCATTATAGCGCCAGACTTTAT
Source organism: Scoparia ambigualis (assembly GCA_963921215.1). Classification (NCBI taxonomy): domain Eukaryota; kingdom Metazoa; phylum Arthropoda; class Insecta; order Lepidoptera; family Crambidae; genus Scoparia; species Scoparia ambigualis. The sequence goes on from OY992506.1 coordinate 20,052,194, forward strand.
ATAATGTTATGGTAATGACAAGCCAGGCGAACTTAACAAGTCCTACGACCAACCAAACCAAACAGAAAGATGTCCGCCCCGCTGGGAATCGAACATTAATAGTCAGCTTTAGCTAGAGCTAAAGAATGTTTTATTAAATTGTATTTAATTAGATCTATTACACTGTAAGTAACTTTTGTTACTTAGAGGGAGAGAAAAAGAAAGGCTTCCTGAGTTTCTTGCCAACTTCTTATCAGTCGAAGGCTCTCCCAAAATCTGAACTGATGGTAGATTATTTATGTAGGTAGAGTAGATTAGTTAGTTAGATTAGTTGTTAAGTCTTAACTACAAGTTAGTTAACTGTTTTTTGATTAGTATTATTGACGTCAATAAGTGCCTGTAAAGGTTTACTTTCAATAAATAATTTCAATTTGACTTTGACTTTGAAAGATGTTTGCCTAGTCGTGCCTTGGTTTGAAGTGTACCAGATCAAGTAAAATTACAGGGCTGGCTTCTGCGGTAGTAGCTTTCCATCAGGCATTGGGCTCGTTTGCCGGATTACTACCTACCATAAAAAAAAGAAATACGAACCAAAATATATTGTCCAAAAAAATAACGTCCAGTTCATAGCTAAATACGTGATTTCGCGTTTTATACAGTACACGAGTTCCTCCGGCCGTAACACAATGTAGTCAATTTGCCTCACTCCCGACTCGGAAGTTTGCTCTGCGCCGTCCAAAGTTGTGATTGTCTTGTTTTCCACTTCGTTCGCAGAAAGATGACGAATAAAACTTCGCAAATTCCCGCTGAGCTGAAATATAAAAAAAAATATTGTTACAAATGGCCAAACTTAGTGACGCGCTGGGAACCTAATTATTTTTAAGGGGACATACACAGTGTGATGTTTTAATATTTGCATTGCTTTTGTTTTACAAAGGTATGCCTGAGTTTTTTAATTATTATATTAGCTACCAAACAGCTCGGATAAACCCAACAGATATCTGCACTAACAAAAAGGTTACCACAACCTTACCACTATACCTCGAGCTCCTCCATGCATCGGAATACCAGTTAAGTTAGAACTGGCATTTGCCGACTGCCGACACGAGTCTTTTGCCCAACAGTTCCACTGTTTAGAGGTTGCTGATATTGAAGACGAAGACGGCGAAGATAATGAAGATGTTGGACCTGTCATCTTGTATCAACAATGAAATGCTAAATATGTCTAACTGTGCTAAAACAAATGAATTCTGAACATCAACGTTATTCCCTAAAACCGGCCTAAGACATTATAAGTATTTTAGCTGCACACTCTCCGGCGACGCAGACGGTATGTTTCCACAAGTTTTCGCTGAGATAAATAAGAAACATAATAACAGCAGTAAACAAACTCATATATGAAAAGATAGGCATCGTGTCGCGAGCTGATATTTTCATCGCGACCATCTGAAACAGGCAGCCAACAACGGCGTTAGAAAATATTCCCACTTTCCTTTTGTTGAAATTGTGCCGTAGGTAATTTTCATATAAGCGCAGTAATACGCCGGTAATGGTCCATAACAGAAAGCTCGCGATATATGGGCCGCCCCCGCCCGCTAACCCGCTAACCCCTCACCGCACATACAGAAAACAAAACGGCCAAACTATTCGCGATTTATTACTGGATATTCAACAAACTATTCCGAACGAAAACAGAGCAACGCTAAGCCAACAATTGCTCAGCTGACGTGGTGTGTTCGCTAATAATAACAACATCAAACATTTTGACCGCCCAAATTTGATGCGCTATCTGTTTTTAGTTTTACTACTCACCTGAGTTGCGATGAGATTTATAATGCCCGCATAAACAGCTTGCCCGTAACCGTCGCCATATTAAATCTTAGCATCGAGGTTACAAAATAATAAAAAAGTAAGCGTCCCCATAAAAAGGTAACTCTGTAATAAAATACAAAATGGCGTAAAAGAAAAAACCAAATTAAACATCCCTCGCCTGCGACAGAATAAAAAAAACTCTTTAATAATTTTTAAGCGGAAAATTTTCATGTAAATCTTTTTCAATTTCCTATTCAAACCTAGGAAATCGCTTAACGATGCATTGTACTTAAACACACAAAGTTAGAGCACGGTTCTCAAACGACAAAGTTAGCGAACGAGTATAAATATAGTTACTACTGACTTATCTCGGTAAAAGGCTTAACAAAGTTCAAAACATAAATAAATCTTCCGAATGCGAATGTGCAAAGCGCTTTAATTTACTTACTTTTAAATGTAAATACAAGCACGTAAGTATAGGCCAAGGACTTGAATTGTTAACTGGCTGTGTGCTCGTGCTAAACTTTCAATAGGTTGCAGCCTTCAATTGTTTAAAATAGTTTGATTTGTCTTTTTTGTAATTAAGAACTAAAGCATTATGACTTTTCAACTACTTATAGAAAACCTCACGATGCGTAAGCTGCAGCAGCTATATTCTTAAATTCTTGGAATATACTTAATACTTTATTTTTATTTTTATGCCATTTTATAAGCACATATAAGGAGCTTAGTGGCACTGCGGCAAGCGCGTTACGCGCAAGGCTTAGATAAATAGAATAAGACTTTCTTTGCAACACCACAGAAATGATGAATGACCATGATGATGATAAAACTCAATAAGAACCTTTCGTAAAGTTCATGGCGCTGGTGTTCAATTAAATGCTTGTTATTAAATAATTTAAATGCAAATTAAATCATTAGCGAATAAACCTCCCACTGCTGAACTCAGGGTTTCCACAGGAGCACATGGGGAGATCTGGCCAGTATTCATGATGCCTGCCTACTGCGGGTTGGAGGGTTTTAACGGCTTTGACCCATAGCTTAGGTGCTTAGTTAGGGTGCATTTAGATGCACGGAGTAATACGAGATATTAAGAATAAGAAATATTTATTGTCACATAATTGTTACGTATTTGTGATGAAGTCCCTGACCTCTATTTTAGTTTTATCACCTGAGTGATCAGGGCCAGTGCCCTCTTCGTTAACAAAGGTACTTCAAATGGCAAATTAAATTAACAAATAAACATATTGAAATCCGACTTTACAATAATAAAAGTATTCAAACTAATTACCAGAAAGAAGTGTGCTTGTGTGTGTTAGTGTGGGTGTGTGTGCGTGTGTGAGTGTGAGTAATATTTAAATTTAGTAACTAAAAAGGAAAGTAAGTTTTAGTTTAACTATTATTTTATTAGTTACCCGTGTCGCCTAGCGGTAAAAGAATACTATCACCCCCTCTCTTCCCTCGAGTGTCGTAAAAGGCGACTAACGGACTAAAGGCTGCACATACATCCAACAGCATAGAGCAGCGATGGGCTCACCACCTGTCACGCTGAGCACATGTGCAGTCGCTATTTGGTGAAAAGTTGACTATGGCAGAGAACTGCTTTTACGGTCCTCATTGCCTAGTCTCTGACTAACCCTTCGGGATAATAGTCGTATTTATATGTATGTACCTACTTTATTAGTTTTGATGTCAATAAGTGCCTGTGGAGGCTTTAAATTTAATGAACTATTTGACTTTGAAAGTTTGCTAAACTTACAAGGCTTGCAAGAAGACCTAAATCAGCTGCTGCGTTATCGAACTCCTCTTGTCATAAAGTAAGTACCAGCTTACTTTAATCATTATCATCATCGGCCTATAGACTTCCCATTGCTGGGCCTTGACCTTGGATAACAGTACGTGGGGAGATTGGCCCATAGCCCACTACGAGGAGATCGATATGTGTTGCAGTGTGTGTGAGTGATATGCTCACTCATCTAGTCCTAGCATAGCGAAACATGCTTAGCTGGCAAGAGGGCAAACCATATTCCTTCGCCGTTGCGCCATCGAGCTCCTTTTGGATACATTGTTCGTTAGTTATCCGTTGTTAGCTATACAGGGTGTACTCGTTAAGTGTGCACAGGCGATTATTCCGAAACAATGAGAGATATCAAAAAACTTAAAACTTGTAACGAAAGTACGTTATCTAATAAGTAAAATGGCACCAATAACTTTTAAAAATCAAACGAGAAATATCCAAAATTTTGACATTAAACACTCCCATACATTTAGGATGAGATTAGTAGAAAGGTTTTTGTTTCTTTGTTTTAAGTGTTCTAGTATTCATTTTACCTTAATCATATTTTATGATTACGTATGATATGACAATTATGATTTTCAAGTTACACGTGTAGACAAAATATTGATCGCGGGTCGGAATTTTTAATTTAGAACGAATAACAAAAAGTTACTTTTTTTTGGTATTTTTGTAGTGCTTTGCTTTTCAGCCAGTTCAAATTAATGCGATATTGAAACAAGGTTTATTATTAGTTTGAAGAGGTAAATACCTTATTAATCTACACGTGTATCTACTTTAAAATAATAATTATCATATTATACGTAATCATAAAATAAGGTTAAGGTAAAATGAATACTAGACCACTTAAAACAAGGAAACTAAAACCTTTCTACTAATCTCATACTAAATGTATGGGAGTGTTTAATGTCAAAATTTTGGATACTTCTCGTTTGATTTTTAAAAAGTTATAGATGCCATTTTACTCATTAGATAACGTACTTTCGTTATCAGTTTTAAGTTTTTTGATATCTCTCATAGTTTCGGAATAATCGCCTGTGCACACTTAACGATTACACCCTGTATACCAAAAGTCATAGTGTCGTAAAAGGCTATTAACCAAAGACTGAATATACATGAAACAGCATAGATCGGTGATGGGCTCACCACCTGTCACGCTGAGCACATGTACAGTTACCATTTGGTGGGCTGCTTTTGCGGTCCTCATTGCCTAGTCTCTGACTGATCTTGCTGCGTCGTGAACATATGTATCTATCTGTTATATACCAACGACCGTAGCCTATTACCAATATCCAATATTGAAACTACTACAATTCTATAACACACGAATGGTCTTACATTTCATCTGCAATAAAGTACGACTAATATCGGTGCCTTTGTTTTCCGGCCCCACGCCGCGCCAGTAATCCTCGAATCTAAGACTTGTTGTATACTTTGGTACAGCCAAGAATTCACTGGACACTCCGGGGATTACCCACATTTCCTTTGTTACAATACTTCGTTTGAGGCACTGGATTTAAGTTCATAACATTTTTGTCTATGACTCGGTATTATTATATATATTATCAATAATTGGAATATTTCGCTACTAACGTCTGAAAATAAACACATCTATAAAGAAAAATGAAAACGAGCTATTTAAATGAAAATGATAAAAGTCAATTTTACGACATTTTAACGTAATTTTATATCATTACATAATATTAATAAAATCTTACTACTCGAAAGGCAGATCTGCTTAAAAAATTTATTAGATTAGATAATTAAGTATTCTTTCTGTTATTTATCGAACTCCGTTACTTTTTAGGATATTAATAAAGTTTATTATTTCAGTATCCAGCTGGTGACCACCATGAGCACAGGCGGTGCTACCTTGGATGGGTGACCAAAACTTGTTCATGATTTTGCTCCGTAATCGTTAGTCCGTCTGAGACATCGTATAGAATTCAATTCGAATCAATGGACTTACGGTGGATTCGACCAAACTGGAATAAGACTTACTCCGAGATTAGTCCATACAAATTCGGCGTTTAATCTAGGTATAAGGCCTTATTCCAGTTTGGTCGAATCCACCCTTAGTCGTATTGGACACCGATACCTCTTTGTATTTTTCAAATATTGGAATATGTGTACGAGTATTTATGTAAGAAACTTTGACAACCTTCGTGGTCGAGTGGTTAGCACGCCGGGTCTAGTCTGGTCTGGTCCCGGATTCAATTCCCGATCGGGTAAATTTAGAGAAAATCTGTTTTTCTAAATTGATTTCGGTTCTGGGTTTGTTTATGTATTTATCCGTTATCTTAGCATATTAACAAGTTTCAAAGGAATACTCATCATGGTCTAGATACTTAATTTGTGTGAGCGTAAACAAATTTCGTTCGCGCGGATGAAGTCGTGGGTGGATAAAAAATCAATATATGTTTAAAAAAGGATTTTAACAGCCATTTCTACGGTTTTCTCCTTATTCACCATATACTAGCGCCCGCTCGCGGTTTCACCCGCGTGGTTCCCGTTCCCGTTGGAATATCGGGATAAAAAATATTCTATGTGTTAATCCAGGTTATAAACTATCTGTATGCCGAATTTCATACAAATCCATTTAGTAGTTTTTACGTGAAAGAGTTACAAACATCCACCCATACTTACAAACTGTAGCGTTTATAATATTATTAGGATAGGATGACTGCTTTTTCAAATAAGATACAAGTAACATTATATCAAGAAATTGTTTTGACAGTAACTGCCGTACTCAAAGAATCAATTAAGTTTAAATGACAATTAAATGTCTTTCTTCCTCTATTTAGCACTATACATAAGAAGCGACAGCAAGAGACCTAATTGTCATTACAACTTAATAGACATCTCTGAGTAAAGCTATTTTAAGTAAAATTATTTTTTCCCGTACTACGGGGAAACAAATTTTGAAATATGCTTCTGAATTAGATGTTAATCTAATTTAAGCATATTTGTTTTCTCTGATTAATTAAGGGCACTTGCTAATCTTTAAGAAACTTTGCTAAAATAACTAAGACATGATCTATATCTATTTTTATTTATTTTATAAAATACGGTCGAAGTTATGAACCAGGACTCCAACCCCCTTAGTTTATTGGCCGGTTATCGGATCACGTACACTGGTCGCAGGTTGTTGTCTTTGGCTGAATAGCTTCGCTAGAATAGCGCGAGGCATGTCGGCAGACCATAATCCTTGTTTAGTTCGCACTCGGTGAAGCAGCACGTTCTCTTCTCTAGGTATGTCTAGATTGTTCAATACTTAACAACATTTAATTTCAAATAACTCTTTAGTTCGGTGCCTACCTTGTTGTTATTGTTATCATAAAGCAATTTACTTACTTACATTTGACTGCTTTCAAATAAGTAAAAGCGCCTGAGTACTTCACTAGCATCAATGTCTATACCCTTTTGTTGTTTGTGACTATTCTTGTATTTTTTTGTTATTATTATTTAACTTTACATATTATTTATTTTTACATTTATTTAGGTTCTCAGTAGGTACAAAAAGGTACAAAAAGCAATACTACTATTAAAACATTACAAATAACTACTGCCCACAAACAACTAAACGCCTATAATGATGGGCCGAATAGGCATACTTCGTATTTATTATAATTACTAAAGACTGAACTCACAAATTTTAAACGATACGACCGTTACGAAGATTGATATTTTTTTTTTATGAAAATTAATGTAGGTATACCATGCTCTTCGGAGTTTACAATACGTTTCCGCTACGATTGCTGCTACGTGTAGCATAATTATTTTTTACGTATGAACGCCACTCGATTGCTACGTTTTTTCGGAGTGCTACGAACATCGTAGCACTACAGCAATGACAAGACGACATCTTTAATATTGGAATTAGCATTCTCTCCATCTACAATAATTCATTTTTAAAGTATAAATTTGAAAGCAAACTTAATAAAAACTTTTTATTTGTTTATCAATACAGGCAGTGTTCCTCCGCTATAACAATACATTTTTAATAAGTGCTTTGCCTCACACCATTTTCTCTTTAATAGCTAATGGCCGGCCACATCGCAACGTTCTTCATAGCGCAAATGAAAATGTTATGTCGCCATACGCTAAACTGTGAATAGACAATGCTTTAGTAGCAATATTTACAAACACTCGAAACGCTTTTGTCCGCGATCAAAGGTTTAAACTTAATAAGATTGTTTTCTTGAAAGCATCCCCAAGCAAACGTAGCAAAAACAAAAATACAATTTTATTCAGCATTGTTCAATTTAAACCAAGCACATTACGCGTGTTTGAACAAACACGTGGCAAAGGGATATTTTCCTAAAAATACAAGAAGATATTTTATTGGTTATATTTTTTGAATTGATGAAATCTTTTTACAAATGTGTTTTATTTACACTGGCTACTTTGTTTTATTACAAAATAATACGACTTTCATCATCGTTGTTTACTGTCGTATCTAGATTTAACTTTACATAAATACATCGAGTTAATTAAATAGCTCGAAACCTGAAATATATTTTTTAGAATCAAAAATATATATGGGTTACATTTAAAAAAAACATATGTTTTTGACTCCGCGGCTTTTAAAATTAGTTTAACTCTATCAGAACCGTGTCGCGTAGCGGTAAAAAAATAATACTACTACCTGTCTTCCCTTGGGTATCGTAAAAGGAGACTAATGGACTAAAGACTGCACATACTTCCAACAACACAGAGCGGCGATGGGCTCACTACCTGTCACGCTGAGCCTATGTGCAGTCGCTTTTTGTTGAAAAGTGGACTAATGGCATAGGACTGCTTTGCTGTCCTCATTGCCTAGTCTCTGACTAACCCTTCGGGGATAATAGTCGTGATTATACATATGTATGTATGTAACTATATAGTCTTCTTAGCAATGTTGCACTCACAATTTGAATGCCATCGCGGCGGCAATATCGCTCGCATTTACAGCGCGTAATTACTATAGAATTACAAATTTTCAAGAAATGTAAGAAAACAAATAAAATCACCTATATTTTTAATGAATTCGCGAAATTTTATTTTAATAATTTATATATTTATTACTTTATAATAAAATTAAGTTGAGGTGTCTGAGGTTTACAACGTGTTATTTAATTAACACGTTGTTACATTTTTTTCAACGTTTCAATGCCTTCGAACATTTTTTATTTTATTTTTATTTTGATAAGGCATAGTAACAGTCTTATTGCAAATTCATTAATAAAAATAAATAATAAAAATCATTTTGACATTATCGCGAATTGACCCATTATTGCTATGCATTCAAAAAATAAAACAAATTATTATAATTACAACAATAAGTACTTTTTAAAAATAAATTTGACAACACAAATCAACAATTCAAAACATGCAATAGAAAATAAATAAAAAATATGTATAAAAATAATATAAATAGCGATGAAATTACAAATTAAAAATTAAAATTAATAAATTAAACTATACAATCAAATTGGGTAGATAATAAAAAAGATAAAATTATAATGTAATGAATTGCAAGTGCTCAACGTGACTGGTGGTGAGCCCATCACCGCTCTATGCTATAGTATGTATGTGCAGTTTTTAGTCCGTTAGTCGCCTTTTACGACACCCAAGGGAAAAGAGGGGGTGGAAGTATTCTTTAAATGAGCCGCTACGCGACACAGCTCGTAGGTAGGTACTAAACCGAATATTAGAACTCCTTATTATACTGTGTTAATTAGTATATAATATTTAGCTCACAGTTTACCTTCTACCTGTTTCAATCAATAACCAATTTCCAATCATGTATCCAACAATGGCCGACCATTAAACGACGCGCGACGTCTAAACCTATATTCACATTATAACACGTCGAGATCATCTAAAACACCGTTCACAGAATTCTTGAATTTTACGACACACATAGCAGCAATGTAATGTGTTACATAGCATGCACCAATCCACAATCCGTAGTGTGGCCCGTAAATGGGACCCAAGCTTCCTTCCTCTTTCGCAGGAGATCCGCTCACAGCGACGCTCCACCAAAGCAAAGAAACGCAACTTAAGCACAGTAGACTATCTTTTTTATACAAAAAGTCCGGCATATTACACCATTCTGCCTGATGTTAAGTGGAAGTGAAGTCCAGGCGCAAAAACAACTGGTGCAGCGTAAAGACCCCTCTTCACGTCGGCAGACGCATCCGCACACGTCGTCTGCGGATGCGTCGGCCGACGTGTAGAGGGGGTGATTTACGCGTCTGTGGTAGGTATTTAACGTCTGCAGATGCATCTGCCTCGCATCGGACTGCTGTCGGTTTTTGTGGCACGCATCAAAGGGATTCGGCGCCAACGTCCAGAATCTGTCCTCACGTCTGCCGGCGCATCAGTTTGATCGGAGTTGCGATTGAGAGTGCACGCGTGCTTCTTGTGTTTTAATTCTCGTACCTACTTTCGTTTTGATGGGTGATGAGTGGTGGTGGTTTGGTGGACGTGAATAAATTTTGTATACACGTTCAGTGAGATGAACAGATGAAATACGTGTACAGGGATAACTAAAAAGTAAAAAATAAATTAAAAGTAAAAACCTTTTTAAAAAACAAGCTTTTATTTAAATGCGCTAAAAATAAAATAATAAAATTTTAACTACTTCAAAACTTTTACTATCAACAGTTTATAACGTCATTAAACAGTCTAATATGATATAAAAGGCTGTCGTGAGATTTACTATATGTATAAGTAAGTATGTGTAAATAAACAAGTAAATTACTTAAATAACTTGATGTGATTGATTTTAACTATTAAAATTGCGAGTACGAGCGCGAGTTGTGTCTGCCCGGAATGAACATAGACTGATCGACCTGCAGACGTGTGGACAGCTCGTGGAAATTCATCTTCGGATGCATCCGCCAATGTCCGCGGACGCATCTGCCGAAGTCAAGAGGCGCCTTAAGAAGCGTAAATGTTTGATATAAATACTTAAGGTCTAACGTTCAAATAATATAATTGCATTTCATTTAATTTCATTTGATATACCAGCTGACTTCTAACAAGCAGGCATGCAGCATGCAGGCAGGCATGTATTAGCATGCGGGCAGGTATGCAGCATGCGAGCAGGCATACAGCGTGCGAGCAGGCACGCAGCATGCAGCATGCATGGTTTCTGTCACGGCTCCGGTGCTGCGGAACTCCGGCGGTCCCACGCAAGCTTATCGTCGCAGATAGCTTTCGTATACCACCGAAGCTTCGGCTTGCTGTAAAACCCACCTGCTCCTCAGCTCGCGGGCCTCCTCGCCCCTCCGGGGCTTAAATTACTCTAGCGTAGGGCAGACAAGTCTACGTGGAGTCGGTTTTGCCGCGATTTGTTTCTGTCACTGACTTTTGTAGCACAACCTTAACAAATCACAACGTATTAACTTTTTAAGACAAATTTGAAACCAATTTAGGTTAGGGTTAAAATGATAAATGAAGTTATAGAGATTATTCTACCAATATAATTTTATAGAAAAAGTTGTTAGAGAATATGAGTATTATATCAAATGAATAATATACGTAATGTTATTGTTGTTATAGGAAGTGTATATAGAACAAGTAAAAATTAAATCCAATGAACGTTATGTCCTTTAAAAATAGTTAATTTGTCATTATAAGAAATGATATTATACGCACCCGCGTAAGATACGTAGCATCAGTCACCCTCACCCTGCCGGCCCACAAAGAGCCTCTTCACCCCTAGTTTAAAGGTCCAAAATCTTTATTTTCTATTAAGGGTGAATTCGACCAAACTGGAATAAGACTTACTCCGAGATTAGTCCATACAAATTCAGCGTTAAATCTAGGTATAAGACCTTATTCCAGTTTGGTCGAATGCACCCTTAAACTTACAATTGGTCGATTGAAAAAGACTTCGGTGAAAGTACACATCCAGATCGGAGACGTTCTCATGAAAGGTCACGTCAAGAGTACCTTAAGCCGACGAGTATACATAAAGAATGTTATGAGAGTAAATTGAGGAAAAGAAATGTGTCAGTTTCTCTCTTCGGTAAACGTAGATGAGATGATGTATGTATGTATTTAGTCTTATTCGAACGGTGGTGATTCTTTTTAGAATCCAACTGGATGTCGACCAACTTGAATATACTTTTATCGGCCGTGCAACCAGCTGTGTTCTATACTACAGCCAAATTTGATGAAGAATATTTTTAAACAAATTTAATACAATTATTTGTGCAAATGTCTAGTGTCATTTGAATTTTCACTGTTTTAGGAGAGAAAACACCATTATTAGTGGTTTTCTTGTGAATCTCTCAAGAAAAAGTAAAAATCCGAGTGACTGTAGATATTTGCCTAAAGAATTGTGAATAATTTGTATACGAACATTCTTCATCGAACTTACGAGTAGCTTTAGTATATACAGGGTTAAAAGTTAAGTCGAGCTATATCCTTTAAGGGGATGTAGTTTCCATCATTCTTGACTGATTTGACTATGAAACACCGTACCCCAAACCACCGTACAAATTCCATAAAGGACAATAGGCGCAAGGAGTAACTTAACTTATTTTGATTACTTACCTTTTTACTTTTTACTTACCTCTTTCATCAAATTTTTTTTCCGAGAATCCTGATAATACCCTAACTTGTTATACCTTGATAGCAAGCTAAGGAACCGTAAATATTTTTACGATTATCTGCAGCACAACTGTCGTAGACTATTTTTCATTTTTTTCCGAATTTATTACTTTTTTATACTGTTCATTGTCTACTACGACTCAGTTGGTACAACTACTTGCAATTTTAGTGTTCAGAATAATTAAGCAACTGATCTTCTACACAAAAATACCAAAACTTAATAAGTTAGAGGCACAAAACACAAAAAAATAAGAAAAATAGATAAAAAAAAATGGCATCTTTCATTTAAAAAACTTCAAAGTACTATAACTTGAGAACGGTTAAGTTTGGATTACGATTTTTGATAGTCAAATCGGTCAGCAATTATGGAAACTACATCCCCTTAAAGGATAGGTCGACTTAACATTTAACCCTGTATAAGCTATACAGGTAAGGTAACTAGATCTAGATTTATTTTTTTGTGCAAGTAATGTATGCTGCATGCTACAGTTTTCGTTACAAATAATAAAAATAATTTGATTCAAGAATTACTAATTTAGATTTTAGGAAAACTCATACCTACTTGTTATTACATTGACTGTGTCCAGGGTGACCTAAATTACAACTAACTAGTTGTTATAGTACCTACCCACCTGTACTACTTACTTACTGAGAGCATGCATAAACAACCCTAGGATAAATTACATGCTAACTTTGCTTAAATCTGAAATTTCACTCGCACTAACATAAACTTAACTACATCGCCTGGAGATTTGTATTTAAAACAAACCCCCACACCAAGCGTTTACCATAACTTTATTTCTATAACATTGAAACTCCTTGATGTGTAACTTAAAATAATATAACATAATACGTTATTAATGAAGGCTCTGTAACATATTTTGGTAGTAATAATAGGAGTATGAAGCGGCTGTAACAAAATAGTAACTCGTATGTTACGTAGAAGTTACGTAATTTATGAACGTTTGCAGGCTGTGACACGCACTTTATTAAATGGATTTTCTTCATTTATCAACGTCACGATCATATTTTTCAATGAGAAATATTTCAATGTGTGTAAGCCTACCTTTTAAGCGGTTTAAGTCAATCGGATCAGTCAATACATAATGAAGAATGAATGAACTAAAACGAGAAATTTCGTGTTCGGAACTTTGTATGCTAGACGTTGATTGATGTTACGGAGATGGAGAAAAGAAAATGGCTGTCAGTGAAACTTCGAAAAAGTTTGTACTTAAAATAAAAACACAGGTATTAACTCTAAATGCGTCTACTTCGCTGGAAATTTGTTTTGGAAGCATAAAGTTTTCCATAACTTTTCTTTTAGATACACTCCGCCATATCAAAAAAACAAAATAATAATATACTCAATTCCCTGAAGTACCTAGTACCTATATATAAGTAGGTATAAGCAATTTATGCATGCACATACGAAAAAGACAAGTTGTGCAATAATAACATATGCTTTTCTTACCTAAATACCTACATGTTTTAGAATTTGTAGTATTTTGGTGTTTATTTTAAAACTTGTTTTATATTTTTACGTCTCCTATTCATGTACCTATATTATTAAAATCTCTCGGTGATGCATCATTTAAGAAACGTAAAAGGTCATTACCTAAATAAAAAAATAATAGTACCTATATATGAAATAGTTTTATTACTTAAATCTTAATATGTGTTTGCCTAACAAAAATATATTTGATTTCGCTTTGAGTCCTCCAAAGCCTGCAAGCCATTCTGCAGCGTGAGTACCATTGTATGTTACACGAGTCAAAATCTGAATACATGCATATGCACTCACAATTCGTCGTTCAGCTTGACTTTGAGTCATAGCAAAACTGAAAATCTAGCGTGCCCAACACAAAGAACCGATGTGTCTTAAAAATATTTGTGAAAATATACAAACTTCACAAATTTATAAAAATATTTTTTTATATAAATATATCTTTCTATGGGCTACATTTGAGCTCTGTCGCTATCGATTCAAAAGATTTCCTAGAAAGACATTGTAATTTTGGTGATCGGCAAAAAAACAGCAAAGGCGTTTCTTTCCCTCCTTTCTGTTACAGAATCAGTAGGTATATTGGAAAATGCCCTCCATGAAATTGAATAGAAGGACTCATTTTTATACTACGGTTCAGCGCTTGACCTTTATCTCACGCGATGTTAGGTGATGATAAGGCGACTGTACAATTAATTATTATGCTATCTGTTTGATATAGATATTCTACATCAACTCTGCTACCAGAGAAGGCCTGGTTCTACTATCAACACATTGATACTAAATTTGGTTTTGTTAGGAATAGGTTCAGTAGGCTAACTGAACTATGTGGTTTGAACTCTTTGAGCACATATCTCGCTGGGTACTCTTTATTGCGGAATTTTGAGAGCGGTGATTTTGCATATATGTGATCAAAGGTTGAACTACGATTTCTCGCACCCAACTCGAGCATCTATGAGGGCTCTCGACGACGACACGCTAGATCTAAGGTGAGTCACCGGTAAATGCGGGCAAAACTGTTTTGCTAGATCAAATGGTTTATGTATTTACTATTAAATTACGCTATTATAAAAAATACTAGATATTGCATAAAGAATGTGCTAATTTGTTACGCGATTAGATGTACTTTACTCGATTATAAAAAATCCCGAAAACAGGCCAATTAAAAGTCTAAAACGGATGATTTCTTTTATTTTTTTTAAATTTACGAGATAAATTTTACATGTAAATATTTATTTTGAAGTATTACAGAGAACCTGCTAATTCATTAAATCCTATAAAGTCTATATAGGCAAAAAACCTACAAAATCCTATAAAACGCGCCTATTTGTGTACCGTCGGTCGTACCGTCGAGAGAGCGAGAGAGAAGCGCTCGAAAGGACTCGCCTTTGTGCATGATGGGACACTGCCGCCGCGCCGCTTGGCAACTGAAATAGATATGACAGTTTTCTGTGCATAAACCCCGCGTAATGTAACTTTTTAATAACTTAAACATGATACCCTTGCAAAATAAACAGTTTACAAGCAAAATATTGCAGCAGCAGCGTCAAGATCGCCTCTGCCCCAACGCAAGCATCCAAACTATTTATGCTAACAATGCTTTTATGCATGCAGTCTTGCAACGAAATATGAGACAGAACCTTTGGGAAATAAGCTGAATAATGTAGCGCGCTCCTACTGTATTGACCTGCTGTTATGCGAATCACATCAGTTATAGTTTGTAGTTTCTACTAGTTTACTATCTAGTCTGAATATAACAGAATATATTATAGCACCTAGTTTGTAGACTAATTATGTGAAATGCCTGTAGTATGTGACTCTGGCATGTGACTGGCAGTCATCTCTCGACAGCAGCAGCACCTAACCATTCTCTTTGTTTTCAATTTATTTGCAGCAACATAATATTGTATTATTCTTATACTTTTACACGTTTACCTCTTCATTATAATATTTAGAAAATCTTCATATTTCCGAAGCAGTCCGAAGCGCTCACATAGATAATTTTTGATACGAAATAGACAATTTATTTAGTCAGCTTTCACATAGTTCATCGTTCATTATTATTATTATTATAAAAAATATTGTCTTTTATTTATTTTGTTTTGTCACCATTGTCTCAATTTTTCACCATATTACATAGTTCTCATTAATTTAACTTATCAAATTTTTACTTTAGGATTTTAAAAAACCATCTGGCCCAGCGCCGCCAATAGGCAGCACTGGCAGGTTCGCCATGCAATGTGGAGACCGGCAGAAGCTTTGTAGTGAAAGGACTGTAGTCTCTTATGTATGATTTAATACTAATTGAAAGATGGTGTGACATGTTATAAGAGGTGAGATGAGTCACACACTACACCGCCAACACTGAATGTGACAGAACATGATATAATATTATAGTACCGTACATATAATATTATTTGATTATTTAATAACCGTGTCGCGTATCGGTAAAAGAATACTACCACGCCCTCTGTTCCATTGGGTGTCGTAAAAGACGACTACCAGACTAAAGACTGCACATAAATGCAACAGCATGCTGAGCACATGTGCAGTCGCTATTTGGTGAAAAGTGCATGGACTATGGCAGAGGACTGCTTTTGCGGTCCTCATTGCCTAGTCCCTGACTAACCCTTCGGGGATAATAGTCGCGATTATATGTATGTATGTTAATAATGGGAACTTGGAGCCGTGGTAAAGATTATGCTGTTCGTATGGGGTGAGGACGGGAAAGGGAAGAGTGGAAATATTAAGGGAAGGCCTTTGCCCAGCTGTGAGACACAATATGGCTACAAAATAGTTATCGTACGGCTGTGTAAACTTGCTACACCAAGGTTATCGCACTGGCAAGAAAACAATAAAACCAAAAATTTAAAATAATCGTTGAAAAATTGAAAAAGTTTGGTTATTCTTATTATAGCCCGATCTCCCCATGTGTTGTCCATGTCGGAGGGCCAGTGTCCAGCTGTGCGAAGTTTACAGGATGTTTACTTAATTATAGTAGTAGTACATAGATGATTATTTAGTAAACGCAAAAACTAAAAGTAAACCCCTTGTAGTTTAACGCCAGTCCTTACATACGAATATATGTTTTTGTAATGCTATTAGTTTGTGATCTTTATAAATTACGTTATCGATATAGCTACGTTTTAGTCCACACATTTATCTAGGTAGGTACGCATTGATTTCATTTAGGCAGTACAACCCACGTTTCGAGTAGCAGTTACAATGTTATTGATAGATTATTTCGAGATAGAGCGACCCCCGATTGGTAATGCAGAACCTGTACCGCGTTCCCAATAAAAGGAAATCCACATGTGACCAACTGGTTTGCCTTTGCCATCCAGAGTAGCGTAACTTCATTCTGTGTAGGTACCTAACGATGTAGTGGCCATTTTCTAAATACTGATTCCTAACTTTGGATTGTTTTTTATACTCAAATAAAGTCAAAAAATTTGAAAAAAATTACTTCCAACTGAGGTACTAGTAATTTTCTTCAATGTTTCGTTATACTTTTACCAACTCGAACTAACAATATTAGTTAAAGCGACTGACTGACTAATCACGAAATGACACGAACAGTTGGCAGGTAGGTTAATAGGTTATTATATATAGGAGAGTCGCCAAATATTCTCAGAATACTTAGTAGGTATGTAGGGACATAAGTGTTAAAAAAATTACATTATATTCTTCTTCTTCAATGGCTTGATGCGGTGTAGTGAATAATAAAGTAAAAGATAATTATATTTAAATATTCTCTTTTTATACTAGTAGCTGTTAATAATAATAGGTAAAAATGTGAAACAGACTTCTTACACGGACTTGTAGTGAAGATTTAGAGAATAGGGAAAGTGATGTTGCACTGTTTTGTTTTATTTAAGCGGTCTAAGTCACGTTCACAAACACTTAACAGTTAATAATTATCTACAATTAGTTCACATTAATATTCAACCAACCACAACTTTTAGAAAATAAATCAAAACTACAACCATGACACATTGCTTTCCCGCCCAGAAGTCCAATTACACTGTTAGACATTGATTTCAGTGTAGGTACCATGTACACAAACAAAAGAGGTTAATAATTAAAAAAACAAATCGAATAATTCACGATTTTTCGTTTTTGTGAACGTTCCCATTTGTATTTTATGGTTCGGCAATAAGGTTCGCCATACTGGCTGCTTCATTTTATACTTATTGGATTTTCTTTTTGTGATCAATAACCGTAACATTTGCATCGGTCGGCTACTCACCTCTCATATATCTTGCTAAGGGTCAAAGATAAATGACGTACCCTGATCACAACGATAAAGAAGTTATAAATGCTTGCTGGTAAGTTATGGTCTAATCAAGGTCACGTACGTAACACATGAAGCAGTATGAGTATGAAGGTAAACTTAGATACAAAGGATTCACCTGGACCGTTCAGTTTTCAATATTTTGTTATTATAAAAATGTAACTAAAAACCGGACTATGAAAGAGTGCCTAGGTAAGTAGGTATTATCTAAGCTATAAACTCGATAATTGCATGTGTAGGTATGTGTATCTGTTGGCCGACCCCTTTCTTCTTTTGTTTTTTGCTTATCTTAGTAGCAAGCACACAAAATAAATTAAATTAATTATATTAAATTTAATTCCTTTACGATCACACTAATTATCTAGACCAAGATGAGTAAGTATTCCTTTGAAACTCTTTAATATGGTAAGATAACGGATAAATATTCAAACATAGAAAAAATACCCAGACCCGAAAACAATTTAGAAAACAGTTTTTCTTTAGATTGACCCGACCGGGAATTGAACCCGGGACCTCAGAGATGGCGCGACACCAGACCCGGCGTGCTAACCACTCGACCATGGAGGTTGTCTTAATATAAATAATTACAACAATTTTATTATAACTCTCTAAAATGAACCAGCACTTTAATCATTTCTTAAAGTCATCGTCAGTTATTTTACCACAAGCAGCTTTGGCATAATATTATTACAGCACAAAGGGAAAAAGGTTTAATTCGGATTCCAAAATAGGTTGTACAAAACTTTGGACGGGTCAGCATTTCTCGACGCGTTCGGAATGCAGAGAAAATGAAATTTAAAATTGCTACCAATATATTTTATTGGAATGCGATAGTGAGTCAAGAGTTACGAGCAAGGATTCCAGTGTTCATTTATATCTTGCACCTTAGACAGTACATTTGTTTTCTTCTATAAGACTCGAACAAGTTGATTATGTGCTCGTGTTCATGGCAAGATTTCTAACCAGACCTGTAAAAATATTTTAAACAAAATATCCTTGTATAATTTTAGATTTATTTTATTCCAACTAATGAAGATCAATGTTCTTCAACATTTCCATAATATATTTAAAGCAAATACTGATTTTGTTGCATCAGAACAATATGGCAATCCTAATGTAATAAAAACTTTTCTACATTTCATCCAATTATCATTGTAATAATAACTACGTGGGGCGCAATAAAAGTTTCCGGAATGAATAAGAAAAAATGGGATTCGGTCGCATAATCTTTTTCTTAAAAATGTAGTTTGGCGTAACAGTTTTATAAACTCATAATGGTTTCCTCGGCATAATTTTAACTTACTATAATTATCTTTATCATAATTTTTATCAGCATAAATGTAAATAACATAGTTGCTATCCGTCTAAATTGAAGTATTTTTGGACGTTTTTCTTATTAGACTTATGTCGCGCAAAGGATTTTTTTATTAGACAACAGAAATACTAGCTGCCCTACTCCTGTAGGTCACGTGATAGGTTACAAATTTAAGACAATCGCGATGGGCAGCGTTGTATTAATAAAATTCGAAGCAAGTTTTTCTCCAAAATATTATACCCAGATTTTCCTTTTTTTTTGTTTTTCATATAAGTAATCAATTATTAGGTAAATAAAGTAAAATGTTTTAAAAAGTTAATATTTTGTGCTTTCGGTAAGGTTGTGCTACAAAAGTCAGTGACAGAAACGAATCGCGGCAAAACCGACTCCACGTAGTCTTGTCTGCCCTACGCTAGAGTGTAATTTAAGCCCGCGTAGGCGCGGAGGGGCGAGGCGGCCCACGAGCTGAGGAGCAGGTGGGCCAGCCTCAGCTACGGCGGAAACCCATCTGCGACGATAAGCTCGCGTGGCACCGCCGGAGCCTCGCAGCGCCGGAGCCGGGAAAGAAACCATGCCTGCTGCATGCTTGGATGATGCTGCATGCTTGGTTGCATGCTTGCTGCACGCTTGCTGCATGATTGCTTGCATGCTGCATGGTTGGTTGCTTGCTGCATGCTTGCTTGCATGCAGCATGCTTGCCTACCATCTGCATGCTTGCTTGCATGCTTGCTTGCATGCTTGCTTGCATGCTGCATGCTTGCTTACATGCTGCGTGCTTGCTTGCATGCTTAAACGTTGCTACGATTAAAAGTTGTTCGATGATGTTATGAATTTCAATTATTTGAAATGTTGTATTTTTATAATATTGGAAACGTGTTTCTGAAAAATGAATTATCTAGCATTAATAGCTTCGGCCAAACGTAGAGTGGGTTTTCAAAACATAAAGATTTTGAAAAAAATAACAATGTAGGGTATATATAGGCATTTCAAAACTTTGTCAATTGTAAAAAATTTTGAATTTAAGATAGGTAACCCTAAATGTAACATTATGGTATTCTATATGACTGCCAATAAATGTTATGATTAGTAATCGTTATTGTAATAACATTTATGCATAAACATTAGATGCTGATATATCATTATTATAAAAGAAGTTATGGGTAAATAAAGTATGCCTAATGAATGAACTGTTAATCTTTAATGTTTTATATTTTAGCGTTTTATTAACGTTTAAATATACTTAAGTAAAACTTTTAAACACTGAAAAAAGACGACAACCTCAGGCGGGACTCGAACCACGCACCTTCCGCATTCCGGGCGGCTGCCTTAAACACTTGGCTACCGAGGTCTGGCTTTCAACCGTCGAAATTTGTCAGTGCTTGATGCTTATGTTTTTAGTCAACATTGCTTCATCAAATCTTAGAAGTTTTTCACCTCTGAGATCCGAAAGAAATATTTTAAAGATCAAAAATGAATTTATTGTTTCTTAATATATTCTCCCTTTGCATAAATTTAATTTTTCATTCGATTAAACCAATTTTAAAAACTTTTGAGCCACTCCTCCGTGGTGACCTCAGAAAAGTGTTTTTCATAGTCTTCGACAGCCTCTTCTGGTGATGAAAATCGTTGACCGCGTAATTGGTTCTTAATTTTAGGGGAACAGAAAAAAGTCACAAGGTGCCAGATCGGGGCTATATGCAGGATGGCTCAAAGTTCTACGTTTTCACCTTCAAAAATTCGTTTGTCTTTCTGGCCGTGTGGGAACTAGCATTGTCGTGGTGCAAGATGACACGGCGTTTACGGTTATTTTTCCGGAGTTCGTTAATAATTTCCGGCAAACAAATGATCGTGTACCAGTCACTATTCACGGTACGACGATTCTCTAAAGAAACAGTAGCCACGTGTCCAGTTTTATTTAAAAAAAGCAATTATCCGCTTAGATGCACTTTTCACGCGCGCCGCTTTAATTGGTTTCGGCTCATCTTGAAAGACCCATACATTGCAGCTTTGTTTTGGGATCGTAGCAATAAATCCATGTTTCGTCACCTGTTACTATATCCCACACCAAATTTGACGCACCTTTGTTGAATCTGGTAAGCATAGCACAGCACTAAGTGACGCTGTCCGTTTTTTGAGCCTCGGTCAAATTGTGTGAGATCCACCGCGAACACAGCTTTCTCACACCCAAATGTTTGTGTAGGATTGATTGTATTTGACTCATACCTATGTCTAAGGATGCGCGAATCTCATGGTAGGTCACATGCCTGTCTGTTTCAATCATACGGCGCACAGCATCGATGTTTTTGTTGTTTTGTTGTTGTTGTTTTATATTACTTACCACAGTATCAATACGATAATTGGAAATCATATTACACAATTCTATGACCACGGCTTATATTTCGGTTCGACGCGATTCTGTTTCGGCGTGCAGTGGTACTGGGGGTAGCAATGCGCATTTGTCTGGCACAGACTATAATAGCTCGTTAGATTAGTTATTAAGTCTTAACTATAAGTTAGTTAACTGTTTTTTTATTATTATTAGTATTGACGTCAATAAGTGCCTGTAAAGGTTTACATTGAATAAATAATTTGACTTTGACTTTGACTTTGTTCACAGCGGTGGACGGGCGACCATCGCGAGATTCGTCACTGAGATTGACACGACCGCGCTTGAATTCTGCAAACCAGCTAAAAATAGACGTCTTGCATGGTGCTTCATCGCTAAAAGCAGATTGAAGCCGAGCGATGCTCTGTTGAGCAGTCAAATTACACTTATAATCGTAGAAAATCATACTACGAAAATTTTCCCGAGTAATTTTTAAAATGGCGCCACAGTGTAAAAGCAATTGACAGTCAGATGAAACAAACTGCATTCTATAGCCAAAGAGTTCCATTTTCAAATGTTGTAATTACTTTTTAAATATTGTTTATGTAAGTGGCCAGTTCCGGAAACTTTTAGTGTGACCTATGTATATGTACTAGATATTCCATATTTCAAATATACTATTATGCGTTTGCATTCATCATCATCATCAGCCAATAAACATCTGTTGTATATTTACCGTCATCTGGCGCAGACATGGGGACTTAACTATGAATGCAATCTGCACAAATATATCACGAACTCTTGACGCTAGACTCGCTGCACTGTAGTTTCTGTATTTACCGTAGACAGCGCCAGTCCACTATTATTTAAGGGCCTGCTCGCCCGCCACTCGTTCTCTTTTTGACAGCTGCAAGGTTGTTCAACACAATAAAAGTACCTACCTATTTAAGTTAGTGGTATCATTCGCACAGTCCTTGTCACAACACCCCACTTCTGGACACAGGCCTTGCCGCATGGACAACAGCACTTGGGGATATCGGGCTGTAGCCCACCACGCTGTTTTCAACTGTTATCGGATAACAACCGGGTCCAACGGCTTCACGTGCCTTCCGAGGCGCGGAAATTAGCATTGGTATCATATGATTTATATACTAAAAGTGTTATGATAACATTTCAAAGAGGACTGCCCTTTTTTAGACAGACTCGTCTACTTTCATAGGGGTACGTACAGTATCATAAAACAAAGCTCCACTACAATATTAATAACAATTAAGTGGAGCTTTATTTAGTGAAATCGTACAGGGTGTTATCGGATCTAGCAAATTAAACGGTACGAAATTAATACTGAGTTAATGTCGACAAATAGGTAACTGATTATGTATTGTTCATGTGAAGGCTTTGAGCGAAGATAACGTCAGTCATAGAATATACCTCGTCGTAGTTTATCAATACGAAAACATTCAAATTGTCTGCAACACCAGGTAACCTACTCCAGTTATAAAATGTCACGATGATGCATGTATCGTGCATTGCATGCTTAACACTGCCGGTTTTGAGATGTTCTGAACACAACAGGGTAATATATAGTGATTCAGCCACCCATGGACCTGGTTAGGTCTCCGATCATGGGTGTCTGAAGGTTGCTGCGATACGCAGCGTTTTAAAACTTATAATCTAATTCCTACCACTGACACCTAACCTAGGGTACTTACCGACTGGTACGATGGTCAGCTCACCTGGCGACCCTAGGAGAAGGAGGTGGTGGTGGTAGGAAGGAAACTGGAGAATAGCTTACAGCTGCCGTGATGTGACGCCTGGCCTCTTGTAGCATGCCTCGCCTGCCGAATCCCCGAGGCTGGTCCAAGTCACTCACACATACGTCCGTGGTACCGATCAGTGAACAGTTAGTCCTCGGCCTCCCACACACGCTCTTAATCTACACTAGCAAGCAACACTTTTTGCAAAGCGACAATGACGCCTGCCAACACGCGAAGGTTTTTCGACATATAGTATGCTGCCGTTCAGCATCTAGTTCCGTCCGACTAATTACACACAATAGCCTCCGTTGGCTTTACGGATTATTAGGATTTCCTTCGATTTTACAAAGTTTACATGCGGCCATGTGCCGACCTGAACCGAAGTCTCTACAAAGCGACTATCGCGAGCGCGAGTCCTGCCGAGCGGACTACATACGCGAACAATCCTCGCGGTTTTATTCTAAACTAATTATCAGGATCTGGCGCTGTTCCAACGATGGAATCAAAGGAGCGTACCGTCACAGACCGACCGCCATTACATTTTTTCCGAATAGAATGCCGACATGACACTTGACCGACCGTCAATGTCAAGACCGTACATGACCTTGACACCTGACAGTTTCTTTTTTCTAAACCCTGTCCATTGCAGTTTTGCAGTTCATTGCTGGTTCTAAACATGTAGGAAGAAAGTAGGCTACGTATACAAACCAGGGCAGGTGTACTGTATAATTCAGGCAAATACCTCTGGGACGTGCTCGCTGTTCGCAAGACCGCCACGGTCATTCAACATGTTGTTTTGTCTTTATAAATTCGCCATAAAATTTACCTACCAAAAGGAAAGTTCCGGATTTCATTCAAATGTAAATTTAAATTCTCGCCACATTACCCCCGCTCGTCTGGCTACCGCCTGCGAACAATTTCCGATTGGACGTAAAGTATTCGGTAAGTTGCTTGGAAAATAATAATTTCTTTCATATTGTTCACAAAGCGATCGCCTTCACGCTTTTGTCGGAAGGTTGTATTTCTTTATTCGTCGTATGCCAGTGTGTGCTAGGGCCTATTTTAGTATTTTTTACTTTTATTTTAACTAAGCGGACTTCCGTCTTAATCCATGTATGAATAATTATTATGTCGAAGGATAAATAATAAAATCTTATTATATAAAATAATTGGATGACCGGATATAATTATTTCGTAATTTTCCGTAATTATATTCAGGATCTTTGACAATGAATGAAACGATTCAAGATATCATAATTATAGCAACGAATTCATACTATCATCTAAAATGATTTCAAACAATGTTTAGCTATATCTTAAAAACATTCAAGAATATTTACTCGACACAATTAGATCTTCATCATGGAACATTTAATATACATCTTATCACCCCAGAACAACTAAAGAATAAACTTAATATTATTTCAGGGCAACTATCAATATGTCTGTCGTGAGATTAAACCTTGTGTACCATTTATTAAAATAAAAGGCATCTACTCTGCAACGTAATCCTTTATCTTTAATAAGAGTTCGTACAACTTAATATACAAGGTGCAAGCAACGAGATCAAAGTAAATTGTATAATTTCGCCAGTTGAAGTCTCTTTATCACGGGTGTTGGATAGAGAGAGCTTGTTCGCCCCGCGAGACCAATGCAATTTACATCGAAAGCGACTGAAAAAAGAAGGTTCTATCCCAGCGGTTATTAAGGGAAAAAACACAAATATATTCTATCTACGTCTGGCGGAGCTTTGGTATTTTAATTTAATAATGCAGCCAGCTACTGACATGTCCACGGAGATTTTTTTATTACGTGTTTCCGTACAAAGTTGGATTTTAATTTCACGCTTCGACACTACAATTGCTTAGAATGGAACGGGCAGATGTAATTTGTTTCATTTCAAAGTTAGGACCCGTTCAACATGAGACTGTTGTAGGTACTGTGTTTTCCGACGCTGTGCAGACTTTCGAACCGGTCGATGGCGCATGACGTAGTGACATTCTTATAAACTCAAGATCCTTTCTTATTGCCTTTTTATACTCCACTATAGCTTCTGCCTGCAACTTCGCCTGCGTGAGAAAGTCCTGTCACAACCGTCCTAAACATTGGGGTGATATTAGTGAAACAATTTTTGCAAACTAGTCATCAGTTTCGAAGATTACCTACCACTACGTCCAAACTAGTAATGGGGGAAGCGGTTGACTTCAGTCTCTGATGATAATAAGTGGCGATAAGTCCGAACCCAGGATTAAAACAAAAACGATAATTGTTATTATTATTATGATATTGTTGACCAACGTTTATGATATCAACGACGTCTGGTGATTTTAAATGTGTTAAGATTATTTAAAAAAAAACTAAGTTGGCGTAGCGTACCGACCCAAAGTGAGTCTTGGCCTCCGATAATAAGAGCCTCAATCTGGGTATGTCATCTGCCACTTACTCCCAGTCATCCGTTTGATACAAGCGCAAGGTTCATGAGCGTAAGTCTATCCCAAGTTCTTGTTCCTAACCCCAACCCCAAGCAGTGGTGTAGCGCGACCACTAGGCCATCCCTAGTACCCTCGCTTCTCCAATCTTCTAAGGTGGCCGATCTAGCGAAGTCTAACAAGTTGGGATTATTTATATAATTACTTAACTACAAGTACCCACTGCTAGGCAAAGGTCTCCCCCATTTTTTTTTATGTCTCTCTTTCCTTAGCCAGCTCTAACCAATTTCTGTCGAAGGCATCGAGATCTGCTTCCGAGGACGGCCTCGACGCCGACACGTCGTCGGTCGTTGGGAATCCAGTGCGTGCTTTACTGTGGTGTGTGCCCACCTCTCTGGGTTTATTCGGACCACGTGCCCCGCCCAGTCCCACTTGAGCTTTCCGGATTTGTGTCCAATATCGGCAACGCAGTGCTTCGGACATAATCGCTTCTCTTGATTCCGACTCCGAGAATGCTGCGTTCCATGACTCTTTGACAAACCTTGAGACGGAACTTTTGTTGAGATTATTACATTTTATTTATTTTATTTTGCTAGTTGAAATTTTCTAAACTGTATGTAAACATAGTACCTACTTAAAAAAAAATTAAAAAAATTATTCGAAATGTTATTTTATTTTAAAATGCTGTTGTTGTGTAAGCCGTAACGGCCTTATGGGCTAGATTACACAAGGGTTGACAGATAGCCGCCATCCCAAAGGCAAAAAGAGCAAAATGAAGAAATAAATTTTTCGTCATAATAATGTTACGGCCGTGCCATGTGTCACGGGCGGCTCGCTGTCTCATGGCGACACTTCGTCAAGCTTCTTGACCAAATCGCGCCGCATTAACCCTCACTCGTCTCTTGCTAGCATTTAGGTGTTATAACTGGAGACGCACCGCAAAGGAATTTTTTGCGCACTTGTCGTGTGTTTATTGCAATTAAATGATGATGACCATAAGAGTACGTACAGGTTACTTTGATACTTCCTTTCCCTTTTTTTAGGTGTTGCAATTGTAATAGTACTTTACTTAATCTAGTTTTTAACATTTTTAAGAGCCCTATTTACATCTCGACGGTGATTTTGGCGTAAAATTACCAAGTTTGGCGTTCTTGATCTCAGAAACAAAAATACATTAACAATTTTTACTTATTGAATAGTGTAGAATAGCTATTGACATAGTTCGTAGCGGCCTCGCTTTTTGTAAATTTTGCTTAACTTTTTAATTAAACCCAAAATTGCAGAGAAATATTTTCATAAAATGCGTAAAGGCACTTTTTGAGCTAAGATTAAACTACTGTTCTAAGCAAATGAAATAAAAAAAATTGAATGTTATTTCAATAGTCGTACAGTTCGTAGCGGCCTCGAAATTTTTAGATATTATTGATTTAAATAGAAAAAGAAATTATTTTAAACAAAAAACTTTGAAAATCGCTCTAAGTCTCCTATCTACGATAATATTATTGAGCTAAATTTGTACCAGAATAAATTGTTACTTCATGAGGAATAAAGATTTTATAATAAATGTATTATCCTATTTCGATACAAACGATAAATACAACTGCAAAATTACTACAAAATGCGAAAATGGGCATTTTACGCAAAAATCACTGTCGAGATGTAATAGCTAGGCCTCCTAATAGCTTGGATGACTCACAATCAATGAGGCGTTCACAGCCAACGCGCCGCAACTCAGTGCGCAAAAATTTGCTTTTCGATGTCATCTCTAGTTATAATACCTCAATGATGGCTGGTGTTGTTTAGGGTTCTTCTTCTCTGGCTTAGCGGTTGATGTTCAAAATACACTCTTTTTTGTTCCTTTCTCTGGCTTGGTGCGGTTTAGTGTCAAGTAAAAGATTTATAACTTCGATCATAAAATCTACGCGTGCACGTGAAGAACTTCTACCTTTCCCTTTAACCCTATCCTGCTGAATAGCTGTCGTTGTCCGCTACGTCCTACCTGAGACTATTATATTTAAGTACGTTATATATATGTATATATATATTTAAATATATATATATATGTCGGCAGATGGCCAGAGCTATGCTCCTCGTGCGACTCAGACATAGTAGATTACGAAATAGAAATGACTTATTACAACAATTGGAAACAATTTAATTTAATCACAAATTATGACAATTAAATAATAGCAAAATTTAAAGGCACGACGGTCCGTCAGACAAGGCGATGTTCGCGCGGTGCGTGCCGGAAGCAAAGTGCCGCTCGAAACGCGCGGCAGCCTACACGCCCCGCTCCGACGTTCCGAAAGCGCGCGAAACATGCACCCATCTTGTGACGCTGTCATGCGCTCGCGCGCTTGTGCCTTGTACTAATCAAATGAGCGCTTTATTTTTCCTGGCGCCGACACGGCCTTCCTGACATACGCACGTCCTCGGGCGCTAATAATCTGTAAAGAAATAACTGTAAGCAAAACAATTCAAAACAAAATAATGATCCATTTAGTAGCAATAACGCAAAATCCGCATAGTAAATGAATACTAGCGTCATTGGGAGTTTATATAAAGAACGGCAACATTCATAAAAACATCGAACCACATAGTTTGAATCTTAGTGCGGCAAATGTATCATGAACCTCAGCTATATATGGGACGAGACGCTTACAATCCTATGAACAGGATTAGCATACTTTGTTACGCTTTGAAGTACTGATCCATTGGATCACCAAAGTACTACATCACCTGGTGTTCGGCTAGTCCCTTGGACTACCGGAACGCCATCCTCGCTCAGCACCACCGTCACTTAATGATTCAACTTCACTTAGCGTTCGGCTAGTCCTGTGGACTAACGGTACACTACCATCACTCAACCGATGTACACTGGCACACGTTGAAACAGTAACTCCTTGAAACAACCCAGTACTCCCTTTACCATTTTCATTATTACCACTGCCAACCATCTCTCTGCCACCATCTGGTTGTACACAATCACCCGCCGACACGGTCTCAACGTTATTGCTCACTTCTTTACCAGCATTGTCATCATCACCACAAGCTTCATCACATAAAGCCCCAGCAACCTCGGTCAGTCCGGCTCTGCCTTGAGGAACTAGGCGTAAGCTTTCGTGAGGATATTTGTAAGTCCTGTTCGTACCGTCAATATTTTGCAATTCGTATCTGTCATTTTCTAAGACCTTTGTAATTATAAAAGGTCCTCTAAACTTGCGGTCCAGTTTAGTTTGGTTTCGCTCACAACATTTAAGAAATACAAAATCACCTTCAGAAAATAACCGAACTCTAGCCTTAGTTTTGTTAAAACGATCAACTTCAGCCTCTGAAAGTTTTTGAATGTTTTCATGAGCCGACTGTCGGACTTCATTAACATTGGACCTACTAGGATGTTCATCATCTACAGAAATTTTAGAAATTTCTAAAGGTTGAGTATTAATACCAAACATTAGTTCAATGGGTGAATATCCTGTGACTCTACATTTAGTGGTATTAAGAACTAACTGAACTTCTCCTAACTCTTCTCTCCAAATGCTATCAGTGCTGTTCTCAATTATGGTTAGCAAATTTTTAAGAGTCTGCATTGTTCTTTCGACCTGCCCGTTTGCTCTACATGCACCAGTTGCTATTATATGAAGGTCTATATTATTTTCAAAACAAAACTTCTTAAACTCTGTACTTATAAAGCATCGACCTTGATCAGCAATAATTCTTTTTGGAGCTCCAAACAGTTGAACACCTTGTCTTAATGTTTCAACAGCACTGTTAGCGTCTAAGCTACAAAACATATTTAGTAAAAGCGTCGATAAGTACGAAAACGTACTCTTTTCTTTGACTTTTCCCACTAAGTTTACCACTAATATCTACGTGCAATGTATGCCAGGGTACAGCCAACTTAGTTACGGGATGTAATCTGATTTGTTGAGCACCTGACGGACCCTTGCAAGCTTTGCACACTATACACGCATCAACAAATTTCTTAACAGCCTTAGCCATACCCGGGAACCAGTAAATGTCATATAACTTATCTAAGATGTTTTAGCTCTACGTGAACGTGATTGATGAGGGACCATGCCAAAGATATCGGGACAATAGGTAACCATTTGCTGCGTTTAGAGCGTTGGACCTTTCGAAACAAAAGCCCTTTTCTAACATCATAAGACTGAGCTAAATCCGCAGCAAGATCGCCTGCTCTTAATTTGGTTATAATGTCGACAATACTACTATCGCGTTTTTGTTCTACCTTTAATCAATCATCATGTAAATTTAAAATATTAACACGTTTAGTTATTTCGGACTTATTTTCTCTATTCGGTAGAGGATTTCTCGAAAAGAAATCAGCATGAGACATAAATCGACCTTCCTTATACTCTATTTTAAAATCATAGCTTTGTAGAATGGCCCACCACCTATGAACACGTGGAGTCAAGTCTCGTTTAGTGCTGGAAGATTTTAATGCGTTACAGTCCGTACGCACCGTGAAATGCCGCCCGTACAAGTAGTGCCTAAAATGTTCTACTGCACTAACCACAGCAAGAGTTTCCAGCTCGTATGAATGATAACGTGATTCTATGTCACTGGTGCGTCGGCTGAAATACTCTACCACGTGAGGTGCATTCTCAAAGCGTTGTATCAATATGGCTCCGTAGCCCAGGGAACTTGCGTCAGTATGGAGCTCAATATCTTTATCCGGATCGAAAATAGATAGTACTGGTTCCGAAACTAGGATTTCTACAACGCGCTTGTGAACTTTATCATGCTCTGGAGTTCATTTTATTTCACCTTTGTGTTGAACTAGAGGGTAAAGTGGTGCCATTAGAATAGAAAATTTGGGAATGAACTGTCTAAAATAAGAAGCAAGTGCTATGAACTGAGTGGCAGTGCGAGGCACCGGAATACCTATAAGAGCTTCTATTTTATTAGGATTAGGTCTTAACTCCCCGGACTTAATAACATAACCCAAATAAGTGACTTGAATTTTCAAAAAACTGCATTTTTTCATATTAAGAGAAAACCCTGCTTTACTAAGGTCTTTAAGTACCAGTTCTAAACGATCTAAACCTTGTTTTATAGAGACAGATGGGATCAAAACGTCATCTAAATATACTAGAGCGAAATTACAGTTTTTCAGAGCCTTATTTATGCAACGTTGAAAAACGGACGGTGCATTTTTTAAACCAAATGGCATGGCAGCGTATTCAAATTGCCCATCAGGCGTCACAAAGGCAGTGCGCTCTATAAAGTCTGACTCTATAGGAATACAATGAAAACCTGATGTCATGTCTAGGGACGTGAAATATTGAGCTCCGTGAAGTCTGTCGATTTGGTCACTTATACGTGGGAGAGGATAATTATCAGAACGCGTATTTGAATTTAATTCTCTATAGTCGACTACCATACGCTCACTACCCTCCTTTTTTTTACAAGTAGGATAGGGCTTGCAAAAGGAGAGCTACTTTCTCTTATGACACCAGCTGCTAGTAACTCTGCAACTTTGTCACGTACCATTTGTCTTTCAGAAGCTGACAGCCTATACGGGCGCCTCGGAACTATTTTGTTTGGGTCCACTAAATCTATTTTCATAGCACCCGTAGTTACGCCTCTACTTGGTGTCCCTTTAACAAAGCTGTTAGTGAATTTATTAAGAACACGGAAAAGAGCTTCCTTATCACTAGCGCTTAAGTCTGTATTTAGTTGAGGTTCCGCTATATTAACCTTGGCACAAATTAAATTTTGACGGGCTTTTAACACAGAAACTCCCATGGAGTTAATTTCTATATGGATTCCTTTTTCAACCAAATCACGTCCCAACAAAATAGGCTCCACTAAGAGTTCATCAGCAACTACGTGAAACAGAATCTCTATTAGCAACCCCTTAATATTAATATTGCATAAAATTTGTTTAAAACATTTTACATCGACATTTCCTAATCCTACAAGAACTACCGGTTTCTGATATTGTATTCCCTGAATCCTTTGAGCGAAACTGCTTTTGATTAATGAACACTCTGACCCAGTATCTAGAAGAAAATGGCAACACATACCTTCAATATCAAGCTCACCGGTTACCGCTCGCTTGGTACACAGCTTTACGTCCTTCTTGATCCCAGCAGTTTCTTTAGCAGCCGTACACTTGGTGGAAATGTGACCCGGCTTTCCGCACGCATAGCAGATGACAGGTTGCTTCTCTTCAAGGCGGGGTGCAGATTTGTAGGTCTGTAAACTTTCAATACGACTTTGAGGGCAGCTGTAGAACTTATGACCAGCCAAGCCACAACGGTGGCAATTTCCGCGAAAAGAGGGTAGTCCACGTGCATCATGGAATCGTGTGCGTTTAAAATCTGAACGAGTATCCACATCATCTGTACGCCTCTTCAAAGTGACGCCTCGTAAAACACGACATAGCTGAGACTTGGAGGTTATAATATAGGCACTCAGTTCGCGTCTGATACTGTAGTCACAATGAGATAAAACAGATTTTACAAAGCCAGTCAATACTTCATCTGCGAATTCAACTTTAGGTATAGTCTCGATTAATTGCCACAGGCGCATGGCGGCATCAGCTGCCGTTTCTTTTGGGCTAATTTGAAAGTTAATTATTCGATCAAAATAGTCCTGCATAAGCATTGGTTTCGAAAATTTTGCTATGAGTAACTCCTTTACATTTTTCCATGTAATGCAATCAGCCTTAATTTTTGTTAAGCACGTGGCAGCGCGGCCCTTCAAGGCCTGAGTAAGAGCAAGTAATAAATCGGTACCTTTGACCTTTGACCTCATTGATGGAACACCATCCCTCGATGTCAGCGTCCGGGTCATCTGGATCGAATTTGATCAGCGAAGGTGTTGCTTGACATTGTACTCCACTCGACATACTTCGAAGCACCCGAATAAAAACGTCCATGTCTTTATTCATTCCCGGCGTACTCACGGAACCATTGTCATTTTCGTCATTTCCTTCGTATCCCACTTCTGATGTCGGCAGATGGCCAGAGCTATGCTCCTCGTGCGACTCAGACATAGTAGATTACGAAATAGAAATGACTTATTACAACAATTGGAAACAATTTAATTTAATCACAAATTATGACAATTAAATAATAGCAAAATTTAAAGGCACGACGGTCAGTCAGACAAGGCGATGTTCGCGCGGTGCGTGCCGGAAGCAAAGTGCTATTATTTATTTATTGAATAATATTAAGTATTTTATTTTAGTTGCTTTTAATTGTTTAACTGTGGTTTGCACTTGAGTGTAAGTAGTAAATAAATTGGGCATTCTGGCTCACAAAGTTGTGTCCTCACCGCTCGCCGTGCTCGCTTCGTCGTCGCTCCACGACGACGTTCGCAAACAACTATTGTGCGCCAGAACGCCCAATTTTTACTACTGTCGTAGATAACAAACAAAAGTATTAAATATAGAACCGTTATAATTTTTTAGTCATTTTGTTGTAACCTTTGAAACAATGCAGTCAATTTTATTATGAGATTTGTTAAACAAAAAAAATCATTGAAATTGGAATGCATCTGTCCTACGTCATCAAACGCTCCAAAACGACATGGTACCTTAT
The DNA here is from genome assembly GCA_963921215.1 of Scoparia ambigualis. NCBI lineage: Eukaryota > Metazoa > Arthropoda > Insecta > Lepidoptera > Crambidae > Scoparia > Scoparia ambigualis. The sequence goes on from OY992506.1 coordinate 20,085,580, forward strand.
TACCAAATACTATTCGCTGTATTGTTTGCGGACCGTCGAATTGCGGAAAGACCAACTTAGTGATTAGTTTATTGCTTCATAAAGATGGTCCACGTTTCCGTAACTTGTACGTTTATTCAAAATCATTATACCAACCTAAGTATATATACCTAGAAAAAACTTTGAATTTGGTAGCAGGCACGTCGTACAACAAATATAATTATAATAGTGAAATTCTAAGTCCGCGTGAAGCTTTACCAAACTCAATCATTGTTTTCGATGACGTTGCTTGTGAAAATCAAAACAACATTCGTGATTATTTTGCTATGGGGCGTCATAAAAACATAGACTGTTTCTACATAAATCAAACATATACCAAGATCCCAAAACAGCTCGTGAGAGATAACTCAAACCTTATTATATTATTTAAGCAAGATGACATCAATTTAAAGCATGTTTAAGACGAACATGTTGGGTTTGATATGACATGGCCTCAATTCCGCGAAATGTGCTCAACAGTTTGGAGTAAACCCTTCAGTTATGTTGTAATTAATAAGGACTGTGAGCGAAATAAAGGTTGCTATAGAATGAAGTTTGACACTTTTATAGTTATTAACTAATATTCATAAGTGAATGTTCTAATATATCTGGATCATTTTCACTTTTGATTTGGAACGGAATACTTACATACTAAAATGAAAAGAAATTTAAAAGAACAAATTGTGAAATCTGCAGCAGCTGTGAAAAGAAAGGTTAAAATGATAAAAGATCAAAAAAATTCGAATAATATGGCTCTGGGTACAATATTTAAACCCATTGTGGATCCTCTAAATCAATTGGCAAACAAAAGTGATACAATTTTTCACAACGAAGAATCAGTTCAAACCCCAATGAAAAAGAAAATAAAGTACAGTGATGCTGAAGTATCGTTTTCGTCTAACGATAACATTCAAGAAAGTTTTAGTGAAGAAGAAAACTCAGCTGATGATTTTTATGACAAAACTGATCAAACTCTTACTGTTTCACCATCTAATGAACATAATATCAGTGATGACTCGTTTAAATCACCCGAATCATCGCCAAGCATGAAAACTCTTTATCATGGTCACTATCATCTGTAGTATTTAAAGATGTGCCTTTTGGAATAAGAACTGAACGGGATAAGTTAATGTTGGGAAAAGCCCGCGTTTATGATCAGGGTCGTATCTTAAAGATTGGAAATCGCACTCTGAAGAAGACGCCTGGTATTATAGAATTATTATTTAAAAAAACACCAAATATAGATATAATCACAGACGAGGATATGCAAAATTATAAAGTAATTCTAATAGATACCAACGCACACAGACGTAATTTTGATCCAAATAAACCTATAAACAGTAACAAAGGCTTCAAATACATGAGTATTATTAAACCCTTATTCAAATTGACTAGAAAAGTAACTACAAGTACTGAAAGCATCCCAAAAGGAAAGGTATAAATATTTTTAAAAAAGTTAAAAAGAATACCGATTTGGTTTATTGGGATGATCCAAATGAATTAGTGGAACGACTAAAATTACTGCTTGCACCACGCGAAGCAGGCAACACTGGCCTAAACAGTGAGATTATAGCAATCATCGAAGAACTGTTTGAAGCTGGTATTATAAACGTGAAATATAAAAGGCATGTATTGAGAAAATTAAGCAGTTTAATAGCAGTGAACAACCCATAAAGACTGCAATGAATATAGATAAATTTATATTCTGAATTTATGAATACGTTAGCAAAATCAGAGACTGGAGATTACGATTTGCAATCCTCAAGATTAAAAGGTTTGTTACCTCCACAAAATGATGACGAAGCTGTAAATAAAGCTCATTTAGATAAAGAAATTGAAGACTTGAAAAAAGAATTGAAAAAAGTTCTTAACGACGTTAGAGTTTATCTTAAAAACTTAGAAAAAGTTACTTCTAATAATATGAGTACTTTGTATTATACAAAAACGGAAATCGATTTTCTGATTAATACTAAGACAACCAAAAATGAGTAAACAAAACATAGTAGATGAGCTTCATAGATCTGCTAGAAGAAATTTTCCACGACGATGCACGATAATAAAAGGAATATATGATTTATGACAAGCAGATCTTATAGATGTACAAAAATATGCATCCTTTAATAAAGGTTATAAGTACATATTAGTTGTTATTGACACTTTATCTAAGTATGTTTGGGTAAAGCCCTTAAAATCAAAAGAGAAAGTCTGTGTTACTTTTGCGATGCAACGTATACTAGCAGAGTCTACTCAAACACCAAAAAATTTGCAAACTGATTTAGGTAAGGAGTTTTACAATGATAGCTTTAAACTGGTGAAGAAATATAAAATTAATCATTATTCAACCTACTCTGTAAAGAAAGCAGCTATTGTTGAACGTGTGATAAGAACTCTAAAAAGTCGTCTTTTTAAACTTTTTAGTTTATATGGTCGATATGAATGGTTAGGGAAAAATTTAAACTCAGTAGTACAATGCTATAATAATACCATTCATCGCATAACCAAATTTAAACCAGTCGATGTTAACAACAGAAACCAGATGTTGGTAAGAACCAACATAATTAAATCCCAAAAGCACAATACTTTGAAAAGACCTAAGTTTCGTGTTGGTGATCATGTTCGTATTAGTAAATATAAAGGCGATTTTTACAAAGGTTATACCCCTAACTGGTCTACTGAAATATTTACTATCACAAAAATCAATCATACAAACCCACCAACTTATCACATAGAAGACAGAAAAAACCACAGTATTTTAGGTTCATTTTATGAATATGAATTACAAAGAACTATGTTTCCAGACTTATATCTCATAGAAAAAGTTTTAAAAAGAAAAGGGAACAGGCTTTTTGTGAAATGGTTAGGCCTAAGTAATGAAGAAAACAGTTGGGTAGAAAAAAATGCATTAGTGATGTAATATAAATAAAGAACGCAATACCCGCTCAATCATTTTGTGAGTATCAATGAAGGAAGGAAGTGGTATCATTAACAGTTTAATTAATAATTTACCTTTTGAATTACATTTACCTGGTTATCAATTTTGCGGTCCTGGAACTAAACTTCAAAAACGGTTACAAAAAGGCAATCGAGGTGTAAACAAATTGGATGAAGCTTGTATGCACCACGACATTGCATACATCAATAGTGATTTGGATGTACGTCATAAAGCGTGTTTATATGAGAGTGTATTTCCGTGGTGTTTTTATGAGAGATACTTTACCTTCAAAACCAAGAAAAAAATGAGTGTGCTATAATTAATTTGGACAGTTCTGTGAATCCTGGAACTCATTGGGTAGCCTACGTTAAGAAAAACAATAACTCTGAATATTTTGATAGTTTTGGTAATTTAAAACCTCCGCTAGAATTACAAAAATATTTAAAAAATATTCCTATAAATTATAATTATACACAACATCAAACTTTTCGCACATTAAATTGTGGACATCTTTGCTTAAATTTTTTAAAGGAATATTGGAAACACCATTTAAATACAGAATAGTAAATATATTTCTCAGTATAAAAATGTCTTTCACTGTGTCGATAACTAGTCGAGGAGCCTTTATGGCAACTAGCTATTCCCCAACCTTAGACTTATGTGCAGAATATGAATGTGGACTACTTTACTTTTCTACGTTTAATTCAATCCCAAATGTAGACGAGAGAAATAATAAGTTTTATTATGGTACCAACGAAGTTGTTGAAATTCCTGAAGGTTCATATGAACTTCAAGACATCTGTGATTATTTAAAAGCAAATATAAAAAATTGTGTTTTTAATTTAACTTGTAATAATAACACACTTAAGACCAATATTTTCTGTACAAAGGATGTGCACTTTGAAAATGATAATTCGCTTGGAAAAACTTTGGGTTTTGGTATGGAAACGGTGAAGGCTAATATAAGTAGCAAGTCACAGTATCCTGTTAGTATTTTATCAACAACCATCGTCCGCATCGAATGCGACGCAGTAAGCGGATCATTTGTAAACGGAAAAGCACATCACATAATCTACGAATTTGTGCCTAACGTACCACCTGGTTATCGAATTATTGAAATACCTAAGAATATAATATATTTTTCAGTTAACCAAAACTCAATCAGTGCATTAAACATAAGATTGTTAGACGCTGAAAATAAGCAAATCAATTTACGTGGCGAAGAAGTACAACTATATTTGCACTTTAGAAAAAGATGCTAAATTTTAATAAAAACCCATTTACGAGTACCATCCGGGACTCAAGTCAGTTCAAAAAGAGCACTTTTAAAAGTAGCACCTCTTAAATTCAAAAAGAAGTTAACCATAGAAAATAAAGAGTTTCTAAAGTTAATAGGCTTAATAAAATGAATATTTTAAATATATCGCAACCATCGTCACACGATAATAGCATTGAAAGTTTCGAATATCATTCATATAAACCATACGTGACAAGTTTCAACAAGAATGATGAAATACGTATACCTATTAACCAACAAGATTTGTATGTGTTGCCTTCCCTCAGCACTTTGTATATTGAGGGCAAAGTACATGTTCATGATAGTACTACTAAAGCAAAAGTATCCAGTGTGCATTTTATAAATAACGCAGCATTATTTCTATTTCAAGATATACGATACTTTAATAAATTATAACTCGGTTTGAATTCCAATACTTTATTTCTACAATGTACACTTAATACACTTTTCGCCGTAACACATAGCAACTATAAATAACTGTTATAGTGATGGCTGGCAGTTAGAGACAACCACTCAGTCCGAGAGCTCGATACAGAATGCCCGTCGGACCCCGATTCCACTTCCCACCTTAACAATTTTCCCTTCCAAATGAGCGGAGGTCTCTGATTGGTTGTCGTGCTCGCTCGTGATTGGCGGTTGTTTGCCGACCAATCACGAACGAGCATCTGTGTTGCCACTTAAAAATAATGTTAACACTTTGTAAAAATCAATACAACAACTTCTTTTTAATTTAAATAATTCAAGTACATAGAGAAAATAGTCACACAAATATTAGTAAAAACATACCAAAATCAATAAAACAACTTTTAACTAAATTAACTAATTTAAATTGATAAAATCATCACATTCGGCCATCCACTTGAGTGCAACTCCTGGTGCAAGATGTTCAATATTATCTGTGTCAAAGTTGATCATCACATTCGGAAAGTTACTATAATTTATTTATGTTGTTTCTGCAGCTTGGATAAAGGAAGATTATCCTCACTTTCATAGTCTGACGTCTCCGTGGGGTCTTTAGTGTATTTTTCAGCTTTAGAATTTAAAGGACACAAGTTAATCCAAGGTCTTATTCGATCTGCGGCAACAACAGACTCAAACAATTTACTTTTTTTTTTGAATCCAGGAACATTACTTATTTTATATCTGTCGTTACCTAAGACTTTTACTATTTTATAGGGACCTATAAATTTTGTTAAAAGTTTGCTACTATTGCCTTTATTATAAAAATTGGTCCTCGTGATTTTAACAAGATCTCCTTCTCCATAAACAGTAGCGGGGGCTCGTTTACTATCGTAAAGTAGTTTTTGTTTCTGCTGAGCTGTATCTATATTAGCGCTAATTTCATTTCTTATTGACTCTACGTTTCCTGATGGGTTATTTATCCCGATATCTAGTTTATTACTCAAATCGTCGCGAATTCTATAGCCAAACAGAGCCTCCGATGCTGTTTTTCGAGTGGTACTATTGACAGTGTCGTTAATGCCTTTTTGTATTTTACCAAGCCACGTGTCCCAGTCTCGCTCATCATTGCCTGTATTATGTCTCATCAAAGAATTTAAAATGGTTTGATTAAAACGTTCGGCTTGACCATTGGCCCTGGGACACGCGACTGCGTTCAATACGTGCTTGATGCCGTGTATCTCACAGAAGTTCCTGAAAGCACCTGAAGTGAAAGATGTTCCACGATCAGAAATAATTCGGGAAGGTAACATAAAATCGTCAAATATACTTTCAAGAACTTTTACAGTACTTTTGGTTTTTATATCCTTCACGGGTTTCACAAAACAGTATTTTGTAAAGCCATCGACCACAGTCAAAATGTAGACGTTCCCTTTTTTGCTTTTTGTAAATGGACCCAAGTGGTCAATATGGACAGTATGGAATGGAACGTCTACCTTCTGAATGGGGTACAAATGGCCGGCTTTTTGATTCTTAGATTGATCTTTATTGTATGCGCACTGAATGCAAGACCCTACGTATTTTTTGACAAATTTACGTAGTTTAGGGAACCAGTATTGGGACTGAATTTTCTCAATTGTTTTAGTTTCGCCTAAATGTCCGATTTCATCGTGATTAGACCGACATACTTGAAATCGTGCGCTACGGGGAACTACAAGGCATAATTTATCATTAACTTTTCTGTAGACTTTGTGATCTTTCATAACATAATTTTTCTTAATATCTTTTAAATCTTCGTCATTTTCCGGCTTTAGTATTTTAACTATCCTCGCGATATCTGGGTCAGTCATTTGTAGGGTTAGCAGCCAGTGTACAGTATCAATATTATAAACTGTAGTGATAGTATCGTCCTGAAATTCTTTTAGGTTGGTGTTGCGACTCAGAGCGTCTACATGTGCCATTTGGGTACCGGGTCTATATTCGATGTTAAAAGTATACTCGCTTATTTGTAGCCACCATCGGGCTATACGTGGGACAAGGTCGCGTTTCACTAGAGTCGTCCTAAGAGCGTGGCAGTCTGTCACTACTTTGAAGTTAATGCCTAACAGGTAAACTCTAAATTTTTTTAAAGAGCAAACAATTGCCAGTGTTTCTAGCTCATATGAATGAAGGTGTCGTTCCTCGGGTGTGGTTTGTCTACTAAAGTAAGCGACCGGCTTTAGAACCCGCGGATTCTCTTGCCACTGTAAAAGTATACCCCCTATTCCCAAAGCGCTGGCGTCTGTGTGAAGTTCGGTGTTTAAATTGGGATTATAAAGGGATAGAATTGGTCTTTCTACTAGTCTGTCTTTTAACAGAGAAAACGCCTTAAATTCTTTATCGGTCCATGAAAAAGGAACATCTTTCTTTAATAAATTCGTGAGGCCGCGCAACCTCACCGAAACCCTTAACAAATTTTCTAAAATATCCGGCAAGTCCTAAAAATTGGCGGACTTCATGAACATTACTTGGTACTGGGAACTCTTTCACGGCTAAAATTTTATGTTCATCGGGTCGGATTCCATCAAAAGAGATTTCATAGCCAAGGTAGTTGATAACGTTATCAAAAAACCTACACTTTGATAGCTTTAAAGTCAACCCGTATTCGCGCAATAATCTAAGTACTTCTTCTAGTCGTTGAAACCCTTGTTGAATAGAAGCGGATGGCACAAGTATGTCATCTAAATAAGCTAAAGCAGTATCAAATCTCTTTGAACCCAGCATTTTGTTTATAAGCCTCTGAAATACTGCCGGTGCATTGGCAAGGCCAAACGGCATTCGCTTGAATTCAAAATGGCCGTCCGGTGTGACAAACCCTGTATATCGGCGGCTTTCCTGTGCCATGGGAACCTGATAATAGCCAGAAGAGAGGTCTAGTGAGGTAAAAAACTGATTGCCACTGAGATTATTCAGCTGATCTTCTATCAAGGGAAGAGGAAAGCAATCCTTTTTCGTCTTATTGTTTAATGCTCTGAAATCTACACAAAGGCGCTGTTCTCCCGTCTTTTTCTTTACCATCAATATTGGACTTGCAAAATCCGAATCTGACTCTTGAATAATATCGTTTTGTAAAAGCTCCTCTACAGTTACGCGCACTTGCTCTCTTTCCGCATAAGATAAGCGATAAGGTCTATATACTATCGGTGTGTCATCTTTTAAATCAATAGTCATTTCAACGTCTTTTGCAAGTCCAATCTCGCTAAGGCTCATCGCGAAACAATCACGGTATGACTGTAACAAATTGTAGAGTTTGTCCCGATCCTGATCACTCATGTTATTGCCAATTTTAATATCGTTTCGGTCCAACGGTTCCATCGCGGAGAAATCTTTACTAATCCTATTGACATTATAGACTTTTCTTTCTACTACTGGCGTAGCCCTGGCTATTAACGTGTTGGGAGGAAGCGACAAGTTTTCCGATCTTAAATTGGTAACTACTACGTGGCCTTTGCCTTGGTCAATACGATAAGCGCCTTGATGAAGATGGTACTCTCTTCCCGGTTCAGTACAATTATATCCTTCTACGTGAATATCGCCACAGTAAGCTACATCTTCGGTAAATACCTCGACCAACCCAATCTTTTGGACTTCAGTTAATTTTTGCGTTGCTAGTTTTATGACACTATCGGCATCTAAGAAATCATTCAAAACAGGGCTCTTGTAAAATATGAGTCTATTAGAGTCTTTCAACACGGTTACGAAAGGTAACTCGGTAAAATCTTGACCAATTAAAATAGGAGTATGCAAAAATTCATCGTTCACTACAAGGACTCCAACACAGGCTTCAACTTCATCAAGTTTTAATGAAATCTTACTTCTATATAGTGGAGTCACAGACGAATCGCCAAAACCTCTAATCACGGGAAGTTCGCTATAATTTTTTTGCAAATTCAATTTATGAGCGTCTGATTCACGTAGCAAGGAACATTCACTACCAAAGTCAATAAACGAAAGTAATTCATGATCGTTAACAAGAACCTTTTTAAAAAATTTATCGTTTGTGTTGTTAACAGTGGAGATAGTCAAAGTTTTTCGATCCCCAGAATTGCCTTTAGTGTCATTTGTTTGTCGAGGAGTAAGAGGATGGAGCTTACACGCCGCAGAGTCATGCCCTACTCGAAAACACTTTTGGCATTTAACGATAGGATTTGGACAATTGTGGAAAACATGTCCTTTTGAGCGACAATTAAAACATGTTACATTTGTGTCACTATTATTTGAATGATTATTAGGAGCACGATTGAATGGAATACTATCATTTCGCTTTCTAAATACATTAATGTCAGTAGGTCGTTGTGAATTTAGAAAATTCAGTAGGTCTTCTGGTTCCTTACAGTTTAATGCTTGTGCGCTGTTCCTAACAGATTTATCAAGGATGCCATGAATAACGCAATCAACAGCCTTTTGACCTTTAATCTCACACCGGTTTAGTAGACTTAACTTGTCATAAAAATAGTCTCGCAAGTTTTCACTATGACGAGTGGTGCGCGCAAGCATCTCTTCCAAAAGCCGACCATAATTTTGCTCGTTGGGGAAAGCTCTCCGAAGCTTTGCTTGCCATTCATCCCAATCAAAATTAACTGATGGCAAAGCCTCGAACCACCTCTTTGCTAGCCCTACTAATTTCTGCAGAGCAAAATGCATGGTCTGCCTCTGATCCCAGCCATAAATACACGTGCATTCATTGACTTTCCTTAACCAAGTATCTATATTTTGGGACTTACTAGATGGGTCAAACTCAGGTATAACATTATTCATATGATTATTATTGAACTGCTGGGGTTTAGCTCTATGATTTTCTTGGAGGGTCGATACAAGTTTCAGCACCTCGTCAATTGTGAGGCTGGAGGATGGTTGCTCAGGCACACGATGCGATGCCGTCGGATCGTAAGGGTTACCTCGAGACTCAGGAGTTTCTGGTAAGGCCGGAGAAGGCGACACTGGTGCGGCCAAGTCTTCACTTGGTTGCACTTCTTCTACCACCCACGCGGTTGGAGTACGCCTCGTCACTTTACGGGTACGCGTTGTATTTAGAAGCGTTGTATTCTTCCGTTTGCGAATCATCCGCCACCTGGCGTTCGGGTCATTTGAATCCATAACCTCGGTAAACAAGAAAAGAAGAGAGAGAAAAAATTAGTGTCATAAAATAAAGAGGATACACAAATGGATATTTTAAAATAAGTCAACTGTCATGTTATTGAAACACTACATTTGTTACTGTTAGGTACGTATATATCAAAATATGCAATAGCGACCGTTGTATTTTACATATTTTATGGCACACATTGCTCGTTACTCGTGTTGGATCATACATAGACCCATAGAGGCACACATGGCCTTACATAATAGTTCAGATATTATTAACTATTGGCACACATGGCCCTTGATCAGTATTAGAACATACATAGCTCCTGTACAGCGCACATGGCCATTTAACTCCTTGTGGAACATACATAGCTCCTGAACAGCGCACATGGCCGTTTAACTAGTTGTGGTGGAACATACATAGCTCCTTAACAGCACACATGGCCGTTTAACTATTTGTGGAACATAGGTATACTCGTATATGTAGTTTCTTAACAGCACACATGGCTGTTGAACTAATTGTAGAACGTACAAAGCTCCTTATTAGCACACATGGCCGTTACTTCCACTAATAATAATGGACATCACAAATTAGATTTTTTTTTTTTAATTTTTATTTTTTTTTTTTTTTTTTTTTTTTTACTATGCTATGCCTTCAGTATAATTATCAAATATCTCACTACTACAGACAGCTGTTGGATACTTTATCAGAGGCCAACATTATCAAGGAGTAGCCTTGACCAAATGGACCGTATGATAAACCATACTCAACCTACGTGAGTAATATTAACAAAGAGTAGCCTTGTTCGAATAATACTCAAGCTGCCGTCCGTGCTAGCACAGTTTTAATTATTTTGTAAAATTTGTAATATGCTACCAAGCTACATTATTAGGGAGTAGCCCCAACCAAATGCTCTTGGCAGCACTGTAATGAAAGAAAAATACATTCCAAGCTTATACAAAAGGCACAGCTAAGGTAAAGCCATTTAACTATATATACTTTTTATTTCTGAATCGTAATAGAGTATTTCAACTTACTGTTTCTCTTGTTGGACTGCAGGTCACATCCCACTTCTGAGTTTTAATAAATTATAACTCGGTTTGAATTCCAATACTTTATTTCTACAATGTACACTTAATACACTTTTCGCCGTAACACATAGCAACTATAAATAACTGTTATAGTGATGGCTGGCAGTTAGAGACAACCACTCAGTCCGAGAGCTCGATACAGAATGCCCGTCGGACCCCGATTCCACTTCCCACCTTAACAATTTTCCCTTCCAAATGAGCGGAGGTCTCTGATTGGTTGTCGTGCTCGCTCGTGATTGGCGGTTGTTTGCCGACCAATCACGAACGAGCATCTGTGTTGCCACTTAAAAATAATGTTAACACTTTGTAAAAATCAATACAACAACTTCTTTTTAATTTAAATAATTCAAGTACATAGAGAAAATAGTCACACAAATATTAGTAAAAACATACCAAAATCAATAAAACAACTTTTAACTAAATTAACTAATTTAAATTGATAAAATCATCACAATACGAACTAAATGGTGTTGAAATAGACAAAATAAAAAATGTTGGCCTTACGACCACCGTAAAATCATATCTTTCGCTAAACGAAAACGAATCAAAATCTGCAAATGTTTGGGGTTGGTCTACTATTGGTACGACCAATAATGGAGTTTTTTCCGCTTCAATACCTTTAAACAAAATACTGGGGTTTGCAGAAGACTATGAAAAAATAATTATTAACTGTAAACACGAATTAGTTTTATTAAGAAGCAGCACTAATATTAATGCATTAAAGTTAAATAAACATGAAATTATCGATAACCTTGAAATAAGTAAAATAGTTTAGAGAGTTCCGCATGTAAAAGTATCAGATCGTGAAAGGATTACTTTGTTAAAACATTTAGAAAAAGATCGTTCTGTTACCTTAGCGTTCCGAAATTGGGATTTATATGAATACCCGTTATTACCAAAAACACACAAACATACATGGTCAATTAAAACTTCAACGCAAATAGAAAAACCACGTTATGTAATTATTGTATTTCAAACCAATCGTAAAAATCAGGCGGACATGTCAATGGCTGAATTTGACCACTGCAATGTTAGTGACGTAAAAGTTTTTTTGAATTCTTCATATTACCCTTACGAAAATTTGAACGTCAGCTTTACGGAAAACAAGTATTACTTATTATATGAGCAATACGCTAGATTTCAACAGACTTATCACGGACGCCGAGCAGAACCGTTGGTGACTTTAAAAGAATTTAAAGATATCGCTCCACTATTCGTAATTGATTGTTCTCGATAACACGAGGCAAAGCTGAATGAAGTATTGTTTATAACTTTGAGGCAATGCAACGCAAGAAGTGCGTGGGCGAAGTAGCAGCTACTTCGCTGCCGTCAGCCAGACGCTCGCGCTCTGCCCGTATGCGATAAGACGCTATGCGACAACGAAACGCGGAACTTATTTTTTCAATGCCACTATCGAGACTTACTGCACTATTACTTTTATGTTTAATACTGCGTAAATGCCCCGAAAACGATTTACTTGGTATTGACTCTTGACAAATCGAACAATAGATAGATTTACCCATAGTTGAGTGGTTATTAGTTCTGCGGTTGATTAAGCTAAGTTAAAAAAAGAAAATATAGTTTTAGAATTTATATTGCCTAGATTAACCATTTACATTAGTTAAGTATAAGTACAATAAAGTTTTTACATAGGGGTTGAATCGATGGATGAACCTATTCGCTGCCAACCTTGTCACCGTAGTACATCGCCTCTTTTGAGAATCTCTTTTTCGCTTCGGCGCACAATTTCTTCAACTCTTTCCACAGCGGATCGTCTGGTGAGACCCGCAAGCGAAGATTAGCAATCCACTTGTCCGAGCGTTTACGAGAGCCGAGATTAATGATGTCTTCGGTATTATATATTTTGACATCAAAAAATATGTTACCATCAGGCACCAATTCCACCTGACGTAACACCCCGCCCGCGACTCGCCGAGACAACGACGTCCACAAGGGGCTGCTGGAGGAGTGCTTAGGCTGCTCCGACTCGTCGTCAAATAGGTCGGACAGCACAGAAGCCGAGCCGTTTGTTTTTGCAGTAGGCTTCCTGAAACAATTATAATTATAAATTGTAACCATTTATTTTTAGCACAGTAACTAACTCTTTATCGTAGAATTATTAAATAACTAGCGGTCGCTCGCGGTTCCACCCGCGTGGTTCCCGTTCCCGTGGGAATATCGGGATAAAAAGTATCATATGTGTTAATCCAGGTTATAAACTATCTGTGTGCCGAATTTCATCCAAATCCATTCAGTAGTTTTTACGTGCAGAAGTGAAAAACATACACACTCACAAACTTTCGCCTTTATAATATTAGTGTGATTGTCTAAAACCAAAGACGATATATTATCTCATTCGTCTATGCTAAAACTTAAAAACGTTATACATACCCACTTGACTTCTTTTTCGCAGGCTCTTTTTTCGGTTTCGCCGATTTTTTCGCCTTCTTCGGAGGACTGTAAAAAGAAAAGAAAGAACATAAATTATAAACATAATAAACTTTCCTACACTCACACCAATTATCTAGCCTAAGAGAAGCTTCGTTATGAAACTCGTTAAATGGTTACTAGACAACGGATAAACATACTTAAAATACTTAAATACATACTTATTATAGGTACATAGAAAACACCTAGACCTGAGAAAATATAGAAAAACAATAATTTCTAAAATTGACCCGACCGGGGATCGAACCCGGGACCTCAGAGATGGCGACACCATGAAAACTGGTGTACATACCACTCAACCAAGGAGGTCGTCAAAATAAGAAAATAAAAATGAAGTATTTAAAAATATGGCAATTATGGCGACATAGTACCAAAGTCTTGAGATATGCATAGCAAATAATTACCTAGAGTCTTCTTTAAAGTCAGATGACTGTTCACGGTCTGAGTCTAGGACAGCTGCGGCGGCGAGCCGTTTCTTGTACCTACTCGTGTTCAGACCTGTAGAGACACGAACGGAAAATAAATTATAGGTCTGTATGTGGACCATCGTACAATCATTGTAAATAATACCAATAAATAAATATATTATAATAAAATGAAAAAAAAAAACAGTAAAATATTATTGACTCACGAACATTATGTCGACGCACTTGATGTGAAGAACAATGGTGACGGAAATAACACTGCAGGCAGAATAGGTAGACGTGCTTGATGACAAGTCGATCGTAATTGATTTAATGTATTTTATGGAAACTTTATTTATACAAAAGCTTGGCAAATACAGATACACGAAAAATGTGTGCAATTATGCACACATTCGTAGATATCTAAATCAGCAATAACGTGTGACCAACAATCACTTCATCGAATTACAAATTATGAAGTAATTAAAACAAAGTGTCATCAAAATATAAATTATAAAACCAGTTACGTGTAGTAATAAGCTTAGGTAAGTAGCAGTGCTAAGTTCGATTCCCAAAAAAAAACTTAGGTAGGTGTACCTACTTACTCATAAAAGTCCAAATAATAATATTAGTAAGTAGGTACATGTAATATTATTGTATGTTTTGTGTATGTACTTGTACTGTGTGTTATGTTTTAGCATAGAATTGAATATATTGACTTGACGATCTCCGTGGTCGAGTGGTTAGCGCGCCGGGTTTGGCGTCGCGCCATTTCTGGGTTCAATTCCCGGTCGGGTCAGTTTGGAAAAACTGTTTTTCTAAATTGATTTCGGGTCTTGGTGTTTTTCTATGTTTATGTATATTTATTAAAAAAAAATACATCTTTGCACTGGCTATCTTACTTCTAAATGATGGAACACAACAATGTAGATAACATTGTTGCTATGCGCAAGACCTAGGTAAGATGGACTACCATCTAACTACTAAGTTAGCCAGGCGGACTTAGAACAAACTATACCACCAACCAAACCGAACACAACATTGTGCCCTGGGAATCGAAACCGGGACCTCTGGGTCTGAGACCACAGCTGCTGTTATTAATTGAATATATTATTTAACAATATTTAAAAATAATAATTAATAAATAAAACCTTGCATTGAATTGAGAACCTCCTTTTTTTATCAAGTTGGTTACAAGTTATTCCCACAGAGCTGATGCTTTGTTTGCACCTATGTAAAAATAGCAAGTTAATCATTATCGTTCTCATGAAATTACACCGTCGTCATTTTATAAGGCGCATTAATCGCAACGTCCACCGCAAGCTATGAAACGGCTGTGAACTTGTCGTGAAGCGACATTTAAAAAAGAAAAGATGATAAGAAATTTACAAATATTTATAAGTCAAAATAAAATTACAAACAAAGTTAAAATAAAAAGGTGAGTGAGGATGGTGAGTATGGAGGTGATGATGGTTAAAATGTAGGATGATAATATAAAAAGTGAAGGGGTAGATGCAGCTGACGTGGAGGCAGGCGAAGGTGTGGAGGCAAGCGCTGAACTTGGCAGACGTCGAAGGGCGCAGGCAAGTGAAGACAGGGAGGCGCCGGTAGGCAGGCGCCGGTAGGCAGGCGCCGGTAGGCAGGCGCCGGTAGGCGAAGGCAAGCGAAGGCAAGCAGGCGCCGACAGGCAGGCGCCGACAGGCAGACGCCGGTAGGCGCAACCAGGCGCAGGTAGGCGCAGGCAGGCGCAGGCAGCAGGCGCCAGCAGGCACAGGCTGGCGAAGGTGCAGGCAGGCAGGCGCCACCAGGCGCAGGCAGGCGAAGGTGCAGGCTGACAGGCGAGACAGGCACAGGCAGGCGTAGGCGCGCGCGATGTCTGGAGGCCGTAGTCTTCCAATTCGGAAGCTGGTGTTTGTACTTGAAGACTAGTCCTTCCAATTTGGAAGAGGCAAGTAAGGAGTCTTGACCTTCCAATTCGGAAGCTGGTGATCGTCTCAGTAGAGTAAACCTTTTGAATCCAAAGCTAGAGATATAATGATTAGTCGTCGGCTGAACTTTATAAAGAAACCTCGGTTTCTGAGTTCTGCATAATTTTCAAAATAATATTTTTAAAACGAGAAATCTAGATGGCCAAATGTATAAATAAGAAAGTCAAAAAGTTTTGATTGGATTATGTTGATAAGTTGCATAGCAACGAAGCAAAAATAAGTTGTCAGATACTTCAAAACGTAACCAAAATACAATATTTAGTAAATAGAAAACAATTAAAGTGAGATAAATGTAAATATTACAAGGAAAAACGCATAATAAGATTATCGAAGTGATCCGAAACTTGTGGGATACGTAAAAGTGTCGAAAAATAGTGTCCGAAGTTTCGTGATTTAGATCACGTAAGTAAATGTGTTTAGATAAAGGAATTGCGATGTGTGTAGTGTAGTGTGTAGTTACTAAAACATTATGTATCGTTGCAGAAGCGAGGAAAAATAAAAGCAAATATATAAGACGAAGTTAAAATATGAGATGATTAAATGAAATAATACCTAGGAAGTGGAAAAGGTAAGTGGTTACACCACAAACTATGAATGGCTATGTTATTTTGCGTGCTATACTGAGCGAAGTAAGCTAAGCTCGCAGTGTACTTAATACTTTGTATCAGTAAGAAATTAAATAAAATTTTAGTCTTCAGTGGTCGTCAACGACGATGGTTGACATTTGCATACATGGTTCGGAAACCGGGATACATCTGTTTTAAAAAATTATAGACAGTTTTGTAGAACTTTTTTGCTTCACAATGAAGGATACATTGATACGTTGTTACTTGACGATTGTGATAACAAGTGATAAATCTTCTGAAAAGTGTAATCAGGTGAGTGTTTTTCCTTAATTTTAATAACACATTCAAAAATATCGCGACCTTTGTAAGCTCCGTTAACCAACAATTAAATAACTATGTAATATAAATTTGGTTACCATTAAATTTGATTTAACAGTTAGGTATAACAAAAAAAACAGTTCGTAGATCAGAATTTTAAGAACCTCCTTCTTAAAACTGAGCATTTTTGTTTTCCAACGATGGGATGCATTGAAACTTGAAAGAAAAAATAAGACTATTGGTATACTGTATTACGTACTTTAAGGCTGATTTGTCGTGTGCCCAACATTGTCTGGGATACATAAGTACATTATGTAGGGCGCCTTCACAATTCCCGACGAAGGGATGCACTTTAACTTTGAAAGAAATAACAGTGTTGAGTACTTCGTAGTTGCTTTGTTGTGAAAAGCCATGTGCCTCGCAAGTCCAGGATACATCTCAGTTTTAAGAAACTCTTAAAGTCTGTTTTGTAGGGCTCATTTCACGTTTCCCGACAAAGGGATGCATTGTAACTTGAACGAAATAATACTTAAAACTATTTAAAAAACACTACACTGAGAAAAATGGATTGAAGTCGACGTAGTAAAATATTACTTATGCAAACATTTTAAAATACCCTGCTTACCACTAATAAAACAGTGCGCAACACTTTAAATAGTGACACGAATGTATAATTATGCTGCTGGGCATTAAACTTTATTGTGCAAGAAACCTCACCAAAATATAAAGTACACATGTCCTATCTTTTATCGTACAATTGTGGATATCATCATAATCTATAGTGATTAAAGCACAATATTATTAGCAACGTCTTAAATGCACCATAAAATATCGTTTTTTGCGTAGAAAGTTATGGTTCAAAGAGTTGCATCATTACATTTGATGCAATGCATGTATATATTTCAAACTATGCAGCAAATTTTATAGTGCCATTCTCGATTATTTGCACAATAAGTATAACAATCCCAAAGAACATTAAAATTCAGTGCGCATACATTTATTGCACGTTAAAGAATCGTGCCAGGTTCAAAAAAATATTGCTCAACACAAAAAAGTATCAAAGCAGTTTTAAAATATATGGTGCGTATGCACATAAAGATTACGTGCATGCATACCATTAAAATTCAGTGCGCATACATATTATTGCACGATAAATAATCGTGCCGGTTGAATAAAATATTGCTCAACCATTGAGCTATTATTACTACGTATAGAGAAGACACCGCTCATTTACGGCTTCAGATGTTTGCGATATTTACAGAATCAATACAAAGATCCCATCAAACAAACCAATTATTTGTCATCTGAATAGTGTTCTGACTAAAGAAAGAATCCTGAATTGTCTTAAAGTATTCAATAAAGCTCACAAATCAAACAGATTAAGCACTGAGCACATCCATTTTCAATGTGAGACCCACAAACCAATATATATATCGGAGGATTTAACGCCTAAAATGAGAAGGCTGTACTTTCTTGCACGTGGTTTTGCAAGCTCCAATGGTTTCTCATTCTGCTGGGTGGCTCATGGTCATATATACCTACGAAAAAAGGAAGGTGAAAAAACCATTCGGGTAGATTCTGAAATGGACCTGACTAAATTACAAGAACAGCTAATATGACTATTCATTTGTTGTTGCATAATAATACCTACTGCTTTGTTTATTTATAAGATTTTTGCCTGCTTATTGTGTTTAACTCACTATTTAATTGCACGTACTGTCATAAATGCTATACACTTGCCTCAAATACACTTAACTAAAAATAATTACCCCACGACATCAACTCAAAACAGCGAAACAATAACATTTCAAATACTGTCTCGACTTCGGTTCCGGTTTATTCATACAACACATACGTTACTGTCACCCACTGAAAGCTATGCTCCATCAAGCGATTTTTCGCAAAAGTTCGCAAATTCTGTATTTCTACTTTTACTCTTAATAACTTTGCACTTTAATAACGACCGTATTAATACTACCGTAATAACCAATTCATATACATGTAAAGTCAATTTTAAATGGCCCCTTGTCTCTTTTACTTTTAAAAAATGACTAATAATGTAAATATTGTTGAAGAAATCGACCAATTTCAAGTCTCTAACGCGCGTGTTTGTCAGCCGGAACAATGTAGTACGTACTTAACAGATCCTAATGAATTTATTAAAATATTTCATGTTAACATAAGAAGCCTGAGTTGCAATTTTCCGTATTTATTAACCTTGCTGCAGCGAACTACTATCAGTTTTGATATAATAATTCTGTCTGAATGCTGGCTAAGCAAATGTCCACAACTTCCAGTTTTACCTGGATACGTCTCTTTTAAATCAGATTACTCGAATCAAAACGACGGTGTGGTTATCTACATAAAGGAAAGTATCCCTTGTACCCTTGAAATCGTAAAATTAGACCAATCGAGCTGTATTCTACTTAAATTGTCTAACAATTTTGCTCTCATTGCATTGTATCGCTCTCCGTCTCATAAGAACATTGACAATTTCCTAACTGGTCTTGATAATATTCTAAAATCGTTAAAAACCTTTGAAAATATTGCTATAGTAGGTGACGTCAACATTAACATTGCTCATGACAACACTGACTCCAACTCTAACAACTACTTAAATGCGGTTGCACTTCATGGCCTTCTGCCTGCTCATATTTTGCCAACGCGCAGTAATAATTGTTTAGACCACGTAATTCTTAAAACTAAAAACAATGCTGTAACTTTAGTTCTCGACTCGCTAATTACAGATCATGCCCCGATTATTCTTTGTTGCAAACAAAAAACCTTCACTATTAAAGGTTTCAGTATATCAAAACGTGCTGATGTGATGGCTTGTGCCGAGAAACTGAAGTGTCTTGATTATTCTCCTATACTTACATGCAGAGATCCCGAGCACGCAACAAATTCGCTTGTCAGCTTAATTTCTGATGTGGTCAAAACGCACACAATAAATCGAAAAATTCCCAGTAGGAAGCGGATTATCAAGCCATGGATTACGCCTGGCTTATTGCGTTGTTTAAGACACCGTGATAAACTACACCGTAATACAAAGAAAGATCCTAACAATGCTTGTCTTACAGCGACGTACAAGAGATACAAAAACTTTTGTAACAATTTAATAAAAAAGGTAAAAAGACAATTTGAACGTGCTGAGTTTGAAAAAGCGCAAAAGAACCCTAAAGCTACTTGGGACTTGATAAAAAGGGTTTCAAACCTTAATAAGCCATCCACTCCCGCTAATAAACTCTTTACTTTATCTGATAATTCCTGTGATGCGATTGATTTAGTTAATTCTTATTTTGCGAATGTTGGGGAAAATTTAGCTTCCAAAATAGACTCAACCTATATAGACCCAGTTTATAACTTAACCAGCTCAAATCCTCCAATAAATTCAATGACTCTCCTTAACACTGACGATGCGGAGATAGAACGCTTAATTGATAGCTTAAAGAGTAAGTGTGCTACCGGCTGGGACGGTGTCTCCGCTTCAGTAATCAAATTCGCAAAACTTACTCTTATACCTATACTCGTACACGTTTTTAATTTGTGTCTTTCGTGTGGTGTATTTCCCCAAGCAATGAAAAAAGCGCTAGTGCATCCTATTTACAAGGCTGGAGACAGAGACAGTGTTGCCAATTACCGCCCCATTTCAGTATTAACAACTATATCTAAACTTTTGGAAAAGATTATTAATGCCAGACTAGTCGATTACTTAAGCGAAAAACAGATTATTGCTCATAACCAGTTTGGTTTCACAAAAGGTAAATCTGCAGAGGATGCCGTACTTACACTAACACAAACAGTAGCTTCAAATTTAAATGACAAAAATAAATCTATAGGTATATTTCTTGATCTCTCAAAAGCATTTGACACTGTCTCTGTCCCAATCTTGCTCGGAAAATTGGAGCGAATAGGCGTACGAGGACTTGCCCTTGACATATTTAAAAGTTACCTACGTGACCGTATGCAGTGCGTCGTGATCGATGGGATTACTAGTAATGATGAGAAACTGACCTTTGGTGTCCCACAAGGTAGTGTCCTTGGACCTACCCTCTTTCTTATTTACATGAACGACCTCTGCAAAATGTCATTACCATGTTGCAAAATTATTGCGTACGCAGATGACACAGCCCTATTGATTCATGGTGGTAACTGGACGGATGCACGCAAACATGCAGAGTATGCTCTAAGTGCGGTGATGAGCTGGTTGGCTGTAAATCTATTGACGCTCAACTTGGTGAAAACTAACTTCATCACTTTTGCACCAAAATCTTTGTCCCTCCCTGCTTCCGATTTTACTGTTCGTGCTCACAAGCGTCACTGTTCAAAATTGTTAAACTGTGATTGTATGATGCTTAAGCGTACACCTAAACTTAAATACCTAGGAGTCTGGCTAGATCATACATTCTCCTGGGAGGAACACATTAGGGTTACTTCAAGCCGGACAAGGAAACTCATTTATGTTTTTAAAAACCTCCGTAATGTAGTTGATGCTCCGACACTGAAAACTATTTACCTTGCTCTTGGACAGTCCGTTTTGTCGTACTGTGTTACTGCTTGGGGTGGGGCGAATAAAACCCACTTGTTACATCTTGAAAGAGCTCAAAGAGCTGTCTTAAAAGTCATGACCTTTAGACCCATTCATTCTTCCACCTCTGAATTATACGCCGACACTGGGGTTATGACGGTGCGACAATTGTTTATTATGCAAGTGTTACTTCGCAAACACTCTCAAGTGCCTTATAACCCTGATCTCATTTTACAAAAACGAAGATCGGACTTGGTGTGTCAAAATGTATACAGTAGATTAGACCTTGCAAGGCGTAACTTTTACTACCTCTCCCCTCGCCTCTATAATAAGATTAACAAAATTTTGAATATATACCCACTTACCCTAAAAGAATGTAAGAAACGCATCACATTTTGGTTACAAAAACTTTCATATGCGGAAACAGAAGGTCTTTTAAGTAATTAATTGCATTCTTAATATGATAAGTATTAAAAAATATATATCTTTTTATAATACGTTTAAATATATAATTAAAAGTAAGTCTATCATAAAGTGCAAAAAAAAAACCCCTCTAGTTAATTTATATGAACCTTTTTAAAAACTAAAAATATGAAAAACCATAATTAATGGGGTTTTGGTGAAGAAATCATCGAACACTTTGCCAGTAAGTACCTAGTTTTCTATTTTTTCGTTTCGTCAGACACTTGCCTGCTTAGTGTTGAAAAAAATAGAATAAGTACCTAAGTCCTTAAGTTTTAAATGGAAAAAACATGAATTTTAAATCTAATAAACTAGGTATATAATTAGCGGCGTTATAAAAAGTGTAATTTAAAATATTTATCAGTACCAAAGTAAGTAGCACCGATACCGATTTATAACACTAATAATTTATTGTTTTCTGGGGTTTAACCGAGCACTACTTATACATTGAAATGAAACACTTTTTTACGGATTAACTCATTTACTATTTACATAGTTTTTTACTATTACTATTATAAAAGTGTTTCATTTCAAGAAATAATTTAGGTAGGTAAGTAAACGTACTTTTGTTTAACATTTGGATTAAAAAAACTTTATTTAGGATTCTGATAGCGATTCTATCGTGATAGCAATAAGTACCTATTATTTTTACCCACGACCGACGGACGGAACGGTACCGGTATATTATATTATGCGTTTATATGGATGTCTGTTAGCATTTTCCTATGAAGCTACTAGGCCGATTTCGATGCGGTTTTTTGCATTCAAAAGGTATAATTTCAGAGCAGCTTAGACATGTTTCATGGTGGTAGACCACCAGAGGGCGCTGCAGCAACCAGATAAGTCGGCACTTGAAAAGTTCTCAAAAACTACTAAACTGATTTCGATGCGGTTTTCTGTAATGGGTTTTTAGGTTATCAGAGTTGGTTCTTAGATATGTGTTATGGTGTTTAGCTGCTAGGGTAGGGGGCGCTGCAGTAATCATTTCCCCATTTATCTCGTCCCCTAGCATGACCACTGAAACGGAATATGATATAGTGATTTATCACGTTTAACTGTCAAGTCAAGTAGAATGCAATGGTCGGTTGTGGCAAAACGTCTTTATTTTATTATATTGTATTCATTATTAATTTTGTTTCTGGTGAAGTTGATTTGGTAAAAAGTATAGACCAGCTGAAGGGAGACATCATGAGCGTACCCTTGCCGACAATTGATGAACTGTGGTCAGAGACAGTTAGAGCTCGTCTGTATACATGTTACCAAGAAACGGGCAAGGTTCAAGAATATTTAAACACATATCCTTTCCTGAAGGGATCTGAAGGCTGGAGACTCCTCATTAAAGATTTCGAAGCTCTTTACCCAGCCGAAGCTGACAGGCTTGCTACGCGCAAAGAATTGGTACCCTAAAATTATTAGCTACTGGCAAAACAAGATTAAAAGCCTGAAAGACAAATTTTTTGTTGCTACCATCAAAACGATTACGAAGCAGTGCATGTTAAGAGGTGAGTTTCTCATAAAACTGCTGAATACTTATATTTATGAAACTGACAGTGACAGCATGTAACTTGAGTACTATTTAACTTTTAGATGTCTGAGTATTTGGGAGTTTAAAAACCAAAGTCAAATTAACAATATCTGTAAAATATTTTTTACCAGCATAATACCTAAGTACTATCGACGGCAGCTCCACTTACCAATTTATTCTGATAATTTATTCGGAAAACAATGTTTTCATTGAATTAATTTTTCTTTCAGATGATGACGATGTCAAGATAAATTTGTCAAGATAGATTGAAAATGTAGCAGTAGACGCCATGCACGATTTCTTGGAAGGTGTTTGTCGCTATGTTATAATAAACTTTTATGTAAGCAATGGTATATTATAGGCTAATATACTAAAAGAAGCCATGATATCGTTCAATTACGGCCCCGATTCAAGTTCAAAACCTAGCAATTGTTTAGTGTTCGAAGGGGCTAGAGTCCGGCTAAGATACTTTGGACTAATCGTTGGTCGATATATTCCCACTGGCGAAAAGAACTGGGATTTGTTCATTTTATTACGTAAGATTTTAGACATTTTGTTAGCTTTTAGAATTTATGACTTTACAGCCGATAAATGGAATTGCTTAGTCTCTGAATTTAACTCTTTGTTTATGAAGCTCACGGGGTCACTACTAAAGCCTTAATTTAATTTTCTTACTCATTACCCTGCCATGTTACGTAAATTCGGCCCAATACGAAACATTTGGGCAATGCGTTTTAACCTGGAGGGTCCTATAACTTTTGTTGCATCCGTAAAAATAGCAGGTGTGGAGTGGAAACCCTACAGCATTGTATTTGTGGAATTCGATGAACCAAATCATGAGTTGCCTATTTTTGCAGCCATTGAAGCAATAGTTGTAACTCCTTCAAATATTGTTTACTTTTACTGCCGGTTATTTGATACTATTGAATTCAATGAGCATTATGAGGTCGAACAAAATAATAACTACAACTGTATAAAAGCCAGCGATTCTGTAGCACCCTTCCCTCATAATCTAAGCAAACTATACAATGATATGAACTACATTACTAGCAGGTGGTATATAGAACAGTAATTGCCTACATAAAAGGAGCAAAAAATTAGCACATAAAACTCATAAATTATACTCGGCAGGTTTTAGAGATATTTTTGATTAATATATTTGTTAATTTTTACTGAATCGTCACGAAAACCTGCCGAGTAAGTTATGAGTTTGAAGTGCTAATGTGATCTATTTATTTAAATGCATACCACTGTTATTGTCACTGTTGTTGTCTTTTTATTTAATGCGTACCACTTACATAATAGAGTTGTTAATAACAGCTTCATAGGCTTCTTAGGAGGAAACACTACGTCGAAGTGGCAAGCAAAATTCTCATACAAAACACAGACTAACGACGTTTAGTAGTCCCTTGAAAGAGATTTTCTTTGTATGTTTGATTTTTTTTAAACCAGCCACTTAATATTTCTAAAGACGCCTTAAAACGGCGTGATTTTGCTAAATTTTGAAGGCTCCTCGTTATTAAATAAATGACTTAATGCAAAAAAATCAAACATACAGACTTAGAAAATCTTTTTCTTTAACCGATGCTGAAAAAGTTATAAAAATTGGTCAAGTTCTGAAGGAGGAAACAGAGGACGTACACTTTCACGTAGTGTTTCCTCTTAAACTTAGAATTTGTATAGGTATATGTAAATGTGTATTTTTGTGTGTTTAGTGCAGATGTGGAAACCTTTAATTGGCTTTTAGTATTTAAGACTGTTTCGATTTGAATATGTATAGTTGTAAGTTTGCCAAGTGTATTTAAATTAATTTATTATAATTACCAATGTAAACTCTTTATGCGCCTTTTTTATAGATTACATGATGGTTTTCTAATGATAATAAAGATTTTTTGGAAAAGTTCTAGTTTTCATGGAAAATAAATGTTTGTATAATTTTAAACCTTTTTTTAAATTACTTACATACCCTAGACTTTGTGTGTGATTAATACTATAGGCATCGTGAATTTCAGCACATTTTTTTCTGTATATGTATTGTGATGTAAGTGGATATTTTTAGGATTAGCACTAAATGTACACAGGGTGTTTCTCGACGATGAAATCATATTTTCAAATTAGTGTTCGGAGAGGTATCCTGAATCAGGCAGGATTAATAAGTCAAACAAAAAAAAACGGATTATTTTTTTCGACTCCCTATACAAATTGTTTATCAGTTCCAACGGGGCGCTAGTTTGTATGTGAAGTAAAAAAAACGACCGAATTTTTCGTTTGACCTATCAATCTTGCCTGACTTAGGATACCTCTCCGAGCACTAATTAGAACATATTATTTCATCGTCGGGAAACACCCTGTATAGATTTAGTGCTAATCCTGAAAAATGGCCATGCGATCACGATATTAAATAGTGCGACAAAAATGCTCGAGCACATAAAAAGATCATGCCAATGTAAAGAAGCACTATAATAGTTAGTGCACTCGCATGTAAAGACATGCTTCCAGCAATCGTATAATATCATGGGCAGGCACGAAATATTATGGTGCACGACTTGGTAGGCACCAATAAGTAAAGTGCAAACGCACATAATAGTATAATGATACGGAACTATAAGTAATCGCAATGCATTATACTATAAAATGCCGTCAACTAGGTATTTTGGAGCAGTGCACTATATTTTTTCTTTCTTAGGGCTAAACCTTATGATATCTTGCACTATATTTTATAGTGCGAGCTGCAAATAAGGTTGTGACGTCACTATATTACGATGGAACCATAATTTTTTGTGCATCGTCGGCAGCGTAACTTAACGTGCTTGCACGATTGGTCAAAAAGATGTTTATGCACAATAGTTTATAGTGCCCCATTTTTCTCAGTGTATAGTGTTACGTAACCTACTTCAAGTCTGATTTGTCGTGTAAGAGTCAAGTGCCCGGCATTGTCTGGGATACATAAGAACATTATGTAGGACGCCTTCACAATTCCTGACGAAGGGATGCACTTTAACTTTGAAAGAAATAACAGTATTGAGTACTTCGTAGTTGCTATGTTGTGAAAAGCCATGTGCCTCGCAAGTCCAGGATACATCTCAGTTTTAAGAAAATCTTAGTCTGTTTTGTAGGGCTCATTTCACAATTCCCGACAAAGGGATGCATTGTAACTTGAAGGAAATAATACTTAAAACTATTTAAAAACACTATAGTGTTACGTAACCTACTTCAAGTCTGATTTGTCGTGTAAGAGTCAAGTGCTCAGCATTGTCTGGGATACATAAGTACATTATGTAGGACGTCTTCACAATTCCCGACGAAGGGATGCACTTTAACTTTGGAGGAAAAGATACAGTTACCGATACCTGTTTTTTTCTTTTTAATTTATTTTATTATCGAATATTTAGTCTTAAAGTAAATTTGCTCTGAGCTTGAATGATTTACCTTGCATAAATAAAACGTTTTAGGTATATTTGATCCTGAGACAGATTTGATCCGTTATTGGCACTAAAATATGAATTGTAAAAGAAGTATTTAGAAATTAATATTAAAACTATAAAAAATTTATAAGGAGTAATAAAATGTCGCGCTATTTTTAACTACATATTTCTTAAATCTTTTTTTTATCGATTTACTGCGGTTCGAAGTTTGTGATGGTAAATTATGTTTTATCTCGTCGTAATACAATTAGGTTTGAGTTTCCTTAGAAACTGTTTTGGAACCTTGATCTATAAAATCCCGAATGTTTTGATTTTTACAAGTTACATTTAATATTTTAAGTAGTTTATTGAAATCTGTGAAACACTGCAGTCAATTTAATTATGAAATTTGTTAAACAAAAAAATCATTGAAATTGGAATGCATCTGTCCTACGTCATCAAACGCTCCAAAACGCCATGGTACCTTATATTAATTACTATTCGCTGTATTGTTTGCGGCTCATCGAATTGCGGAAAGATCAACTTAGTGATTAGTTTATTACTTCATAAAGATGGTTTACGTTTTTGTAACTTGTACGTTCATTCAAAATCTTTTTATACCAACC
Source organism: Scoparia ambigualis (assembly GCA_963921215.1). Taxonomy (NCBI): domain Eukaryota; kingdom Metazoa; phylum Arthropoda; class Insecta; order Lepidoptera; family Crambidae; genus Scoparia; species Scoparia ambigualis. The sequence goes on from OY992506.1 coordinate 20,112,711, forward strand.
TAAACCATATACTTCTAGAAAAAAAACTTTCGCGTCGCTCCGCGACGACGTTCGCACACAACAGACGAAAGCGTTGTGACAGACGAAGACACAACAGACAGAAGCGAGCACGGCGAGCGGTGAGGACACAACTTTGTGAGCCAGAATGCCCAATTTATTTACTACTAGTGTATATTAGGTTATCTCCATCCGACTGGTTGTCTGGCAGAGATCGCTTTAAAGCGATAATACCGCCAAATTGTAACTTTGTATTTGTGCTCATTGTTTTGTCTTGTGTGGTGTTAAGTTCAATAAAAGTATAATCTGTCTATCTATCTATCTATCTATCTATCTATAGATACACGATTGCTGCTTGAAAAACGGCACTGCGAAACAAGGCACGAATCAAAGGGCCTACACTCTTTCTCCGAAACGAAATTTCGGACGATTTTTGTTTGCTATTATAGCGGTTTCCATTCCTTCCGAAATTTCGTTCATACAAAATAGGCTTGGCATTTAGATTAGGTATTCATTTTTAGAAAATTGTTTAAAATTTAAAAAGTAATGGAAATCCGAAATGTAATTCGGCTGATATTTCGTTTCGGATTCGGAGAAAGAGAGTAGGCCCTCGGAAACGTGCCTCGTTTTTAACACGATTTTATTAGGTCTTCCTGTATGTAACAAACTATGTAATGGAATCTAAACTAACTAATTTAACCATCTTCCAAGGGTCGTAGCGTAATGAAAATCGGCAGCTGTATGTAGATAGTTCTGATGACAATACAATAATATGGTACTGTCGAACTGTTCTGATGATGGAGCCGGAAGATATGAACTGGAACTTCATGATGGAAAATCGTATCATAGCTGTTTTGAATTTCTTAGAAAAGTCTTGTAATGAACTTTGACCACGATTAGGTTTCAAGGTCTGATGATGAAGCCGGAAGATAGGCACTGGCATTCCATGATAGAGTATCGTATCATAGTCGTGTTTGCACTTGTGAGAAAGGCCACGTAATGGACTTTGAACACGATTACGTTTCAACGTTAGACCAAAAAGTATTAATTAAAAAACACTAACAAAACACGCTTTTATAAATGCACGTAAAAACAAAAAATAATTTATGGGTCGTTCAAGTTGTCTCTATTTCTGGGCTGAAGTGTAAACTATGTGCTTTTAATTATAATATTTGATTGTAAAAGCGTGGGACGCTGGAACAGGAAATACTTTTTTGTTAACAAATGCTAATACTAACTTCCTGGCGTAAGCTGCATGAGGTCGCACAAGAGCATAACGTTTATGCCGCCAAAGGGTTACCAAAGGGAACCAAAGACATCTCGTCCACGAACAAGAACTCTACATTCTGCCACTGTTGACGCATCACCCATATGTAGGTACTTAATTTCCTGAAAGAAAAGGCGTTACAAATGTCGGTGAATGTCTTATCTCCTCGCTGCTTGCGCATGTTTTGTCTGAGTTCGACAAACTGTTACTTTGAAGAGACTGTTTAATGTAGAGCTACCTACTAGTCGTGCTGCAACTCCACTTAGAGCGCCAATCTGTGTAACCTGCTTCCCAATTTCCTGAAAGAAGAGGCGTTACAAATGTCGGTGAATGTCGTATCTCCTCGCTGCTGGCGCATGTTTTGTCTGTTTCATGCCTTTTAAGTTCTGTCGTTTCCATATTTCCCGGCAATTTTGAATTTGGAACTGTTCTATATTCGAATGTGTTTAAATTTTAAACCTCAAAACAGTTGAAAGTGTTAGGATTAATGCTATTGTTTAGTCACAGCGTCGATTGGACTGTTCGTGCAATAATTTTCTACAACTTTAGAAGAGGCCTGACACGGCTTCAGTGTTTTGAAGAGCTAACATCTGTGTTCAGTGATGAAGCCCCATGTCTGCGGACTATCGAACGCTGGTATTTAGAATTCCAGCGTGGACATACTAGTGTTAGTGACAAATCTCGTGAAGGATGCCCAAAATCCGCCTTCACTGAAGATAACATCATAGCTGTGAGACAACTAATTCTCGAAGTTCGTCATGTGACGTATCGAGAGATAGAGGCTCTATTAGGCATCTCAGGGACAACCATTCAGAAGATCTTACATGAAGCGCTTGGTGTGAGAAAGCTATGTTTGCCGTTGGATACCGCATCCGCTTTCCGACGATCACAAGGCGGCCCGCGTCAGATGGTGTAAGAAAACTCTGCAAAGGTTCAACCGAGGAGAGTCAAATCACGTCTACGACATCATCAGTGGTGACGAATCTTGGATCTATGCCTACGATCCTGATTCCAAACAACAATCTACAATCTGGGTCTTTCAAGACGAGCCAAAGCCGACTAAAGTTGTTCGTTCTCGAAGCACTTCAAAGAAGATGGTGGCCACGTTCGTTGGAAAAACCGGCCATGTTGCGACTATTGCACTTGAAGATCGTAGAACGGTTAACGCAGAGTGGTATACCACAGTTTGTTTACCACAAGTCATCGCCGAACTTCGAAAATCTAACTCAAAGCGAGGCATCATCCTGCACCACGACAACGCAAGCTCACACAGAGCTCGTCAAACGATTGAGTATTTGAAGCAGGAAAAAGTAGAAATTCTTGACCATCCTCCATACAGTCCTGACCTAAGCCCTAACGATTTCTTTACATTTCGTGAAAGAGTAACAAACATCCATCCATACTTACAAACTTTCGCGTTTATAATATTAGTAGGATATTTAATAGTTAAGACACCCCACACACACTTATAATAAGCATTTAATGAATAAAGTTAACATCAAACATAAAATATCACAGTAATTGGTCATATTATTACAGTAATTGGCCATGAGATCATACAGTTATTGGCCACTTAAAAAATCTATATTAATAAAATCAATTGCCGAAATGTTTGTACGCGCATCACTTAAGAACGGCTGCACCTATCTAGCTAATTCTTTTTTGTTGTGTTTGTAATTTTCTGGCCAAGAATAAAATGAAAAAAAAAATTGTTAGTACGGGTACGGGATCCACGCGGACGTAGTCGCGGGCGGGCCATTAGTAAAATATAAAATTAAACTTATGAAAAAATTCAACTTCTGTAATGACTAATACATGTCTTCATGAAGATTTCCATCCTCAGGATAAGGTTCAGATTCATCAGGGGTTAGTAGCCTGATGTGCTCCAGAGCAAAAAATACAGGTTGGAGTGTCTTTATTACAGGTACAGCCTTCATGAGGTTGAGCGCAAATGAAACAGCGTGCTTGGGATTACCTTACACGTAGTACTTATACCCCCTCGTCGGGAGGATAAGTAAGGCTCTATCTCCTGTATGAGATCAAAACACAAGCTTTTATTGAGTCTATAAAGTCCAATAAATTCAGAGTCTGGCATTTCAAACGCTAATTTCGAAGCGATGCACTTCGTCGGCGATAAAATAAGCTCTCCCACACTCGCGAATGCTCAATAAACGTTGCGTAAAGGGCTAAATCTGCCATTATTTAATTATTTTTCGGAAATATGCACCTAATGAATTGAAATATTTTGCCCCTTGAGTCACTTTTAGATTCTGCTATTTGACACATATTCAATTCTGCTTTGTGGTCTATTTTACGAATCTCCATAGAAACTTGTCAAACAGATGAATTGCAAAATATGAATTGAATTGGAATCGTTTTGTGAATTGCTTACAAGTGGCTATTTTACGATTTCTAATATGAATCGTAACATGAAAAACTCGTTGATGAGTGATGAGTTGCTCGAAGTGGCGTTTTTAGGGTCCCCGCACTGCGACTGTATATGGCCGAATCTAAAACACTTGTTGCACTGTATAGTGGGGAGAACATATACTTCGACGGGGAGAGACGTAAAAAAACAGTACACATGTTGCGGTAGTTTTTGCCCAGAAAAGGTTAAGACTACAGTCTGTGTAGGGACCCAAACAGGTATATTATCATTAAATGTTTTTCTATTAATTCTACGGGCCTTAACTATGGGGCCATAGCCTGTTGGGATCTCCACTGACTCCACTAATTCTTCTAAAGTATTATAAGTAATATTGTGATCCACGGCTATTTATTCCATATCGTGATATTTATTGAAAGTGTAGCCTTCGCCTAAGACCAGAAAAATAAAAAAACCTGGTCTAGGGGCGCCTCAAATGCTTTTTTAATTGCAACACTAAGTATAGTCATAGAATAGAGTCTGGCTATCAAAAGTAGTCCCTGGATATTTTAGCAAACTTTTTACATGGTAATCATAGAATAATAACTAAAGCATAGAAGGAGTCTAAAAAAGACTCGTATAGTTGTCCTATTTTCTCAAATGGGCCTTAAACATTGAAAGGAAAGAGACCAAATAAGTTGCCAAAAACGTCAAATGTAAAGTGAAAATAAAAAAATGGGTCACCCTGGTGGCCGTTTATGATACCGAATTCAAAAGCGATCTACACATGTGATTCGATGTCAAATATTCTATGGGTAAAATGTGACATTGGCAAGGGGCAACGCGCCCGTATAATTTAGTTAGGTTATATTTTTGTGTGTGCATGTCACAATTTGTCACTTAGTATTGCATTATTTTGTAAAATTTAATAATGTAACTAAATAATAATGAAGTGCTTGTGCTAGTAAATCCAAGCCCAGCGTACAAAGAATGCCCTGCATTGTTGTGAGATGTAAATCACATTCTTCCCGAAGGAAAAATAAAGCTAAAACCATCGGCTTCCATCGGTGAGTAGACAACAAATCAATAATTTGCTAAAACTCTGTACAGAAGTGTAATAATGTCTAGTAATTAAACTTTATTATGCTGTAGTCATATTTTAAACAAGGTTGCAGGCCATTTGATTCAGTAATTTATTAGTATTCTTGATTTTTACCAATTTGGTTCATCATGTTCAATAGTGTTGTGCTATATATTTAGTGATTAAACGAACTTACCTGAAGTGATGTTCTATCACAACTATACGAGTTGCTTCGTCCGAAGAGATTAGGTCCCTCCCTCCTTAGATATCCCCTGTGCGTAAAATATTAGGCTCAGGGCTTTCAACTATATGAGCGATCGTACAATCGAGGCGCAGAGGAAAACGACAACTACCCTACAAAAAATTGTTTTTTTTTGCTTTTAACTTAGTGGATGAAAGGCGACACGATACGTGTTACTACAAGTGTTACCTAATCTCTTCGGACGAAGCAACTCGTATAATTGTGATAGAACATCACTTCAGGTAAGTTCGTTTAATCACTAATTATACATTTGTTGTTTCGTCCTTTGAGATTAGGTAACACTTGTAGATTTTGAAAGATAGTGAAATATTAAAACGTCTTTTTCCGTGTAAATCAATAACTAGGTATATTAAATCAATATAATCAAAAAACTAAACCTAAATAAACCTAGAGGTTTATTATATATTGTAATCAAATCTTATTTTAAAAATTATGATTAACATCAATCTCTGACAATGGACATGGCAAAGTCTGATTCAGGTTGGATGTTTCTATGGTAGTGATTTGCAAAAATAGAAGAGTTAGCACTCCACCCAGCAGTTTTGCGAATAGTATCGATACTGACGCCTGCTCTATGTGCAGCTGAAGTAGTAGCATGCCTCATGGTGGAGTGAGCAGAAAATAAAGAAGTGTCAACTCCGCTAGCTAATAAAGTACCTTTTATCCATCTACTAACAGTAATAGAAGATACTGCTTTATGAGGTCTTTTGAAACATAAAAGGATTATTTTCGTTGTTTCTTACAGGTTTCGTCCTCTCAATGTATGTCATTAATGCTTCCGCTGGACATACTTCTGAAAGTTCTCTGTAAAAGGGAATATTCAGATGAGGCTGTATTGAACCTGGACAAGATGTCTTAATAATGTCCTGTATCTTAATAAAAATGCTAAGCTGCCCAAGTAACACATCAAAGCAGTATAACAGCCGCATTACAGCATTTCTGTATCGTTATGGCATTTAAGTTTGGTTATCTAGTAGCATTACACACGTGTATACGGCTACTATAATGCTTATTTGGGCACAAATTATACGGCTCTAGACCCTATATAGGTCTACAAATAGTTGTTTAATTGCATTAGGCATTATATTAGCATTATTGTGGTCAAGGAAGGTACCAATTGCATTAAAGAAGCATTATTATGGTCAATGAAGTTGCTAATCGCATTACAAAAGCACTAAGCTAGCAATATTTTTGACAATGAAGATGTTCAGTGCATTACAAAAGCATTAGACGAGCTATTTAAGTGTTCACAGTTCGAACTTAATAAACCCTACGTCATTGCAAAAACATCTCTAACACCACGGTACAAATGTTTATAATACATTGACGTTGTAATTATTAAACTATATTTTGTCTCGCAATATTTAATGGACGAAGACATGTCAAAACGCGTGATTGTGAAAACAACATTTTATAATACTGGGAAAGTTTTAGACTTTTTGTTATTTAAGCCATCTGTCATAGATTTTTGGGTCGATGGTTTGGCGGTTGCTTAGTTACCGACATTGTGTGTGCAAATTTTACATTGATGAAATTAAAATATCTTTTTTATAGTTCAGTGCAAGTTTTATTCCGCGACATTTGGCGACCGTGACAGTAATAAGGAAGAAATTTTAAAGCGGAAAAGCATGGAACCGTTAAAAAGAAAACGCACACAAAAAAGACGAGAATTTACAGTCGCTGCAGAAGCGGTAGAGAGGGCCATCGAACTAAAAAATATGGAAATATTAGATGGTGCTTTCTCGCTTTTAGCAGAAATTGCAGATAGCGTATTATCCATTGAGTCTGCAATATGCGACATTTGGTGCGAGAGTGACACCTTCGACGAAAAAGCGTTCCAGGCAGACCAGGACAAGGCACTGGAATATCGCCAGCGATGGAACCACCTTGAAAGCAAATACAAAGAGGTAACAAATATATTGATTCCCAAAGCCAAAAGCGAGTCATCACTAAGGTCCGAGTCTTCCGTCAAGAGCGTAGTAGATGTTCAAAAAATGGCAAAAAGACGAGTACTTAATAGTATGCCAAAGTTGGAACTCGTGAAATTTGATGGAAACTTGAAAAATTGGTTATTGTTTTGGGGAGGATTCAAGAAAATACATGAAGACGAAGACTTAGAAGATATTGACAAATTTCAATTCTTGATGCAAGCTATGGTGGTTGGTACAAGCGCCAGACAGTTAATAGAAGCTTACCCCCCTTCTGGAGAAAACTACCATAAAGCTATACAAGCATTAAAAGCTCGTTTCGCCCGTGATGATCTCCTTATAGAAACCTATGTACGAGGATTGCTCAATTTGGTATTAATGAAACAAAAGGAACAAGCAAATGATTTACCATCCCTTTACGACAGTCTCCAAACACATTTACAGGCTTTGGAGACACTAGGAGTCGCAAAAGATAAGTATGATTCAATTTTATTTCCTATGATAGAATCTGCCTTGCCAGAGGGTATTTTACGCACTTGGAATCGTATCCGAGTAAGAAGCGATACGAGAGGTGACGATTTATGTAAACTAATTCGGTTTCTAAGAGAAGAAGTAGAATCCGAGGAGAGAATTGTACTGGCAAGAGAAGGTTTCGTTCAACCTTCCTCTTCGGGATCTAAGCAGCCTACTGCATGCTTTGTGTCTAAATCTTTAACTGAAAATAGTAATTATACTACTAAAAGATCTACGCCTCTATCTTGCATATGGTGTGACAAAAATTCTCATGCTAGTTCTGAATGCCATAAAGCTATTAAAATGTCACATAAAGAAAGGCAAGATTTCTTATGGAATATTAAAGCTTGTACTATATGTCTAAAGTCGAATCATATCAGCAAAAGGTGTAAAAGCTTTCCTAAATGTCTGTTCTGCCAAAAACGTCATGTGACATTAATGTGTATTGATCTCTATGAGAAAAATGACGTCTTTGATAATGACAAGAAGTCTGCAAGCAAGGACAATGACAATAATAATTTAAAGTCAAGCAATATGTTGTGTCAATTAAAGTCAACTACATTACTTCAAACTTTTGTTGTCAAAATTTGTCACGGTGGCAAAGAGGTTTGCACAAGAGCCTTGTTAGATAATGGATCTCAGCGATCTTACGTACGCAAAGATTTAGTGCAAAAACTAGGATTGAACTCGATCAGAAAGGAAACTATCACTCACTGCGTATTCGGTGGTATAGAATCGAAAGCAGAAGAACGATTCGTTTACAATTTACACCTTAAAAGCATTGTTAATGAATGTAGTTGTGTTATCTCTGTACTAGAACAAAACCAAATATGTGGTTTCTTGCCTAGGGTTACTACGTCCGTAATTAAGCAACTACGTCTTAAATCTATTCTTTTAACTGATACAAGTGACTGTCCTGACGAAATTGGTGTACTAATCGGTGCTGACTTTTCAGGTTTTCTATTGACTGGAGAGATCCTACACTTAGATAATAACCTTACTGCTATTAAAACTAAATTGGGTTGGACAGTTCAAGGACCAGTGACAGGAGTGTATAGCTCGTTCGTGAGTATGACTACGACTTTACATGCTCTTGCTAAAATTGACATATCTGACTTGTGGAGCTTGGAATCGTTAGGGATTAGAGATCCTTCAGAACAAGTATCTAAAATAGATCACGAAAGAGAAGTTTTAAGTAATTTTAAGAAACGACGAGGTAGAGTAAGAGAGATTTTTAGTGACAATGGCACCAATTTTACAGGATTTAATAACTGTCTCAAATGGATCGACTGGAATAAGATTCTTTGTTTTTCAACAGTAGCCCGTATCAAATGGGACTTTATACCTCCCGGTGCTCCGTGGTGGGGAGGATATTATGAGAGGATGGTAGGGGTTATGAAGGACATGCTAAAGAGAGTCTTAGGAAGGGGGGTCAGAGCTGCAAACAGTGTTATGCGACTGCGAAGCGATCATCAACAGTAGGCTATTAACATATATGAGTAATAGCAAAGATGAACTTAAACCGATTACTCCTTCAATGTTTATTCAACCTATAGCAGAGCATTGCGCACCGGATATTGATGATATCGATGGCAAAACATTAAATGTAAGGGCTAACTATTGTCAAAAACTACGCGAAGATTTTAGGCAACGCTTCAGGACCGAATACGTTAGTCATTTAATTCAGAAGGGAAAACCACAGCTAGAGAGCGAAATACGTGTAGGTGACGTTGTCCTATTAGAAATAGAGGACAAAAAACGACTAAATTGGCCACTAGCATTGGTGACCGACATCTACGTTGGGGCTGATGGGCATAGTCGAGTAGCCAAAGTACGCACTGCAACAGGAGAAAGGACGAGACCGCTGCAACGACTGTATACCTTAGAAATAAACGGCAACCAGACACCTGATTTAGCTCTTGACAAAGAACTCGACTCAACTCCTGACTTAGCTCCAGTAGACAACAAGGACAAGGAACCTGACTTAGCTCTTGACAAAGAACTTGACTCAACTCCTGACTCAGCTCCAGTAGACAACCAGGACAAACCGGACTTAGTTCGTGATAATAAGCTGACGGTGACACGGTCGGGCAGGACAGTCAAGGTGCCTAACCGTTTTGGCAACTTTTCATATTAACCTACCGGTTCTTCCCCCTCGGAGTTTGTCATAGATTTTTGGGTCGATGGTTTGGCGGTTGCTTAGTGACGGATATTGTGTGTGCAAATTTTACATTGATGAAATTAAAATATCTTTTTTATAGTTCAGTGCAAGTTTTATTCCGCGACACCATCAAATATTAATGCGCAATGCAGTTTACTGTAATTGTCTATAAAAGTTTTATTGAAAATTTTCAAGCGCCTTCGATATTTTGTGGTTTTGGTCTAAAATGGTAATTAAAGATATGTGTGGAATAACCAAAACAATTGTGTATTTCTAGTCTGAACGTATTTTGCGTAATTAACACAACAGTATTAGTTGGGCAGTATATTAAATTAGGTTTTATCCTTGTTTTATGGGTTTATTGCTTTTATAAATAGGTTCGAATGATAATATTTTAGGTTATAAAATATTTACAAAATGGTGCCTGTCTAAAGCAGCCCAGTGAACCTTTATAAAAGCTATTTAATGCCGCCAGCAGTATAAATACTCACACGTGAACAATTATCAAGCCAGAGGCCAGAGAGAAGACTTTTGATGTATCACTGTAGTGCCATTGGCTATAAAGTAGTTCTATATGAATTCACCGGTATACCAGTAGACTCGATGTAGACTGAAATAGTGCCAGTACTTGAACGCCATTTTGGGGATCCTTGAGCATAACAATAAAACCAATTTCAGAATTTTTGTACCAACTACCTACCTACTTGAATCCGTTTGCCAAAATAATTTTCGGCTGCTTCGTTGTGTTGGATAATTTTCTTTCTGACTTCTTGGCGGGAAATTTAAGAGTCATGTCAGCAGTTTTGTTTTATTTTCTATAATTATTTATGTTTTGTCGAATATTAATGTGAATTAATAGTGGATTATTTACTGTTATGTGTTGGATAATTTTCTTTCTGACTTCTTGGCGCGAACTTTAAGCGTCATGTCAGCAGTTTTGTTTTATTTTCTATAATTTATGTTTTGTCGAACATTAATGTGAAATAATGGTGAATTTTACTGTTAGGGGATCGTGAACATGCATCAGTGTTGGCAAATAAAACAATAGTGCAACATCACTTTTCAAACTCAAGAAGTCCGCGTAAGATCTCAATAAAGTCCCACACTTAGAATAATTTATTCTAAGGTCCCACAGCTATATTGAGTCTTAAGGGATTTGGAGGAATATCATTTACCATTACCGTTCATTATCACTCATTATCATCTACTTTATTCAATGAAAATATGCAATTTTACCCATTGACCGTCAACGACCGACGTCGTAAAATTAGATGACAGATTTAAAATTTCTGCCTTATTTAGTTTCAGTTAAGAAAAAGTATAAAAAGTCGATATTTTACTTAGGAGAACCATTTAAATCAACTTAGAAATTTTAAGTAAAAAAATATGCACCATCATCGCGATAGACGTCTTAAAGAATCGACTAGTGAATAGATTTTTAAGAAGTTTTTAAGAACTGTAGGTGAGTAGATTTTTATTTTTTTACCTACACCTAATTAAATTCTCAAATGTTCTGCTATTTCCAGTGTAGTTTTAATAGTGAATATTTCGAAGAACGTTACACTTCATTTGTTAAAAAAGTGAATCATGTTATAATTTTATTTTAATTCATTCTGCTAGTACTAACATCTAGTAAAAAAAATATTCGGCCACGATAAAATTAGGCGTGGCGCTGGGGGCACGGACGCAAGATTTTTGCGCGGCGGGGCAAAAGTTCCCTAGTTTTACGAAATGAAGAATATTTTACATATTTATCGATATCACTGTCATCTTCACTTTCGCCGGAGCTCTCAGGTCTTACACTTTCAGCATCAAGCGGACAGGAATAAATACGACTTAGTTGAATATTTTCATTATTTACAATAAAATATTTTTCAACACACGAGGATTCCATATTGTGTATATTTCCGATGTTGACAGGTCTTACTCGTCCTACGGAACCTTCTGTAATATCGCTACAACTTGCTTCACAGCAGTCTTCGCGCGAATCATTTTGATGTCGTGTATTGTCTGACTTAGATATTCGTAGACATCAAAGGAACCTGCATAATTCTTACATGTTCCTTTAATATTTTTCGCCTCATTCCTCCAGTTCTTACTCTTATTTTTAACCGACTTCAAAAAAGGAGGAATTTCTATGTTCGACGTGTATGTTTTTTTATGTATGTTAAAATTTTTTTTTCAACATTTTGTGCTGCACTTATTTTTACCTGTAATGAATGAAATGCATGCGCTGATACACGACAATGAAATGGCAACTCAAGTAATTTTGTTATTAGCATTTAAAATCGTAGGTAATTTATTAATGGTTATTATAAATCAAATTCGCTAGTTAAAAGAATTCGTTTCACATATTATTTGTTTTCAAAATGGCCCATAAACAAATGGTTTTACTTTACGAATACAGTAAATCGAATGTATTTAAACAGCCATAAGCATTACAATTAGTCACGTGTAGTTGATTAAAGAGCTGTTAGCTGTACAACAGAACTCAGTTGATCATTAAAAATGCAAGCATTACATTGGTTCACGTTTATGCTTTTCTAATGTACTAGGCTTTTGCTTACCACTTGAAAGTGCTATTATACAACCAAAGGCACTATAAACAGCTCAAAGCTGTACAATGAATTTAAGGGGCATTATAATGGTACAACATTATGCCATTAAACAGCCTTAAGCATTTATATATTATTTAAGAATGCTATTGTATGTCCAAAAGCACTTAACACAGCTAAAAGCTGTATAGCTGCGTTTAGATGTGCTGCACTACATCTAAAGGCATTACAAAAGCATTTTGATATGCCATTATCCAACCGTTATACAGTGTAAAGCATCATAAAGGTTTTGAGATGCCAATATGAGGCCTTAAGATGCTCGGTGAACTTATATAAGAGTTTATACGGGCCTTAAGTTGTACATAAATTTACTATTCGTTGCTTAAAATGCTTTCTTGTGTTACTTGGGTGATTATTTATGTGCACCCTGTGTGCTGTTACAAGTATAAGAAATGTAACTTTTTATGTTAGCTGTTCTAGATTTAAAGAGGTATTGGGGTGCAATTTTGATAGGAAATTTAAGACTAGTGATAGGTCTTAAGATATACCATATTTTGGGGCTGAAGGACGAAGTCTGTAGAATCCTTTGAATAGTTTTGTCATACGGTCATCAGACCCTACTTTTGATCCTAAGATCAAAGATAGAGCAAAGCGATGGCTGATTAGTGAACCATATTGTAAGCTCGAATAGAAAAGCTTTGTTAAGAAATAAATTACGTGCGGAGTTTTTTATTTATTTTTTATTTTCTTTATTGGGTTCTCCAACAATGAGTACATTTGTTTTAAACTATTTTACATTATAACAAAATAAATAAGTGCTGAAAGTCCCACTACTTATAGGAGAACACAACATGCACAGTAACATTGAGGCAACATATACAACAAATATTTTAGAAATAACAGATAACACCTTTCTACATTACACACTTAATTTTAAAAAAAAAAAACAATCTTATTATACATAAAAATAACAAAGTATACATTAAGATTAAAAAATTAAAAATGAAAACGATTTTAGCAAAACCTAACTACTTACACAGATGTCAGATAGCACAATTTTTTTAATCTGGTTAACAGATGATATGGCCAAATCAATGTCGCAATGGTACTTGTTATACATGTCATACATGCGAAACAGTGAGGAATGCTTTTTCGAATTGGTGTGAGCCAATTGAACATGGAAAAGTTTTACATTTTGTGATCTTTGTCTTCGCTGGGGTGCACTAAAACCAACTCTTTGTAGTAGTTCAGGGCAATCCAGCTGGGCACACACTAACTTTTTTATAAAAACTAGATCAAACATGTCTTTTCGAACTGAGAGCTCAACCATTTCGAAATGCTCTAATCTATCTTTATAAGATTTCAGTTGCCTAGTTTTAAAACTTGCGAAGGTCAAATGCCACAAGAACCGTTTTTGTACTCTTTCTATTCGTTTTTTATGACACAAGTAGGTTGGAGACCAAACAACAGAGCAGTACTCCATTACGCTACGCACAAGTGAGTTATACATTATTTTCTTTGTGGAAGGTTTTTTGAACTTCCGACACTCTCTTATGACAAACCCAAGCATTTTCGAGGCCTTAGCAATGATTTCATCAAAGTGCCTATCAAACTTCAGTTTACTGTCAAAGTGAATCCCTAAGTCTTTTATACAGTCAGTCTCTTGTACAGTTTTATCGTATAGCGTATAAGATGTGGGCATAATATTTTTATTGCGAGTAAACTTAATGTGTTGGCACTTCTTTACATTGAGATGCATCTTATTTTCTAAACACCAAGCTACTAACCTGTCTAAATCTTCCTGTAATAATACTGAATCTTTAACGTTTTCAATTTTTCGAATTGCCTTTAGATCATCTGCAAATAAGTAGATGTTCGAATGTTTAAAACACTGACTGACGTCGTTAATAAACGCTATGAACAAGTACGGTCCCAAATGAGATCCTTACGGAATACCTGTGGATGCCACATATGAAGCCGACTCGCAACCATTAACCACAACTTTTAAGGTGCGATGGCTAAGATATGATTCAAACCAGCTCAACACCGACCCCGACACTCCATAAGAAGCTAATTTATTAATTGAGATGGTATGATTAACTTTGTCAAAAGCTTTGCTGAAGTCTGTGTATATCGTATCGACTTGTACTCGCTTATCTACCGCTTCAACAAGAGCTTCAGCGTACGTAACTAAATTCGTTGTAGTTGATCGGGACTTTATAAAACCATGCTGGCTATCGGAGAGTACTGGTTTGATTTGGCTAAGCAAATATGGACATAAAGGACTCAAAAACCTTAGCCAGCACAGACAAAATTGCAATTGGTCTGTAGTTTTGAACTAAGGTTTTATCGCCGTTTTTAAATACGGTATAATTTTAGTCGATTTCCATACCAAAGGAAAAACGCCAGTTGCAATGGATTTATTAAAAATTATTTGTAATGGAAAAGACAGTGTTTTTGCAGTTCTCACAAAAAATATAGGTGGAATATCGTCAGGTCCCGCTCCTTTATGTAAGTCAAGTCTCTTTAATGCCTGAAATATTTCCGTTTGGGAAAAATAAATATTTTCCAGGGTATTGTTTGTCAGATATCGTGATTTCTGGCAAGGATCCTTATATGTACCATCCAAGTCAGTTGCTGTGTCATAGATGGACGAAAAATGAGATCCAAAAAAGTTGCACACTGCCTCAGGATCCTCAGAAGTGTTTTTACCATCAGACATGGCAATAGGATAGGCCATAGAACTTCCTTTTTTGCTTTTCAAATAACTCCAAAAATACTTAGGGTTAGTCGCAATACTATCTTCAACACTGCATATATACTTATTATAACAAACGAGCGCCATTCGATCTGCTCTTTTTTTAAGTGTCATAAAAGATAGTTCATCCATTTTGTTTTTGTACTTTTTGAATCTGATTCTCATTTTATTTTTCTCATTTAGAATCTTTATAAGTGGTCTATTGAACCAGAGTGGGTATTTATTAGTTTTTAGTTTTGTTTCAGGTATATAAGCCGTTATCAAGTCCTTAAGATGAGCATAGAATGTATTAACTACATCATCAACAGTTTGGCAAGAGTTAAATACCTCTAGCCAATTCACATTATCTAGCGCATCAACAATGCCATCGTAGTCACCTTTAAAATAGTTAATTTTAGTTCTAGCCACAATGCTCTGCTCTTTATCAGAGCTTATGTTTATTTCTACATTTAACGGTGGATGGTATGAATCTATCTTAGAAACAGCAACAGGTGCTTCAGTCACTTCCAATGCTGACACCGACAAGTTACTCAAAACGAGATTAAGAATTCTGTTGAATTTATTCTTTACATTATTGTATTGCTTGAGATTATTTAGAGAGATAAAATCTTTTAGTTTATGACCAATCAAGGAATTAGGAAACTTTGGTGAGTCCAGTATATTTCCTACGCTGTCAACCCATTCTACCGAGTTAACATTAAAATCTCCAATTATCATATAACTATCCTTATTTTCTACTACTCTATTGACGTTATCAATAAAAGTGTCCAAATTAATCGAATTGATGGGAGGTGGCAAGTATACCGCACAAATATATAATGCAGATGAAGTGTTACAATATCGATTTGTTATGGATATCCAAAGATCCTCACCAAGAGATTCGCAGTTGTAAAGACGCTGAGAATTGAACTTTTTTAACACACCAATCAATACACCGCCGCCATCTCGCTTGCCACTTAGGGATGTGGTTTCTCTATCCCTCCTATACACAACATAACGCTTATCAAAAACCTCGGCATCGAAAATGCCCGGATTTAGCCATGTTTCAGTAAAAATAATAATATCATAATTAGAACTAGAAATTTTACAGAAGACATCATTAATTTTTGTACGTAAGCCTCTAACATTTTGATAATAAATAGACAATCGTTTATATTTCTCTTTTAACAATAAATAAATCCATAGCTAACGCCATCACAAGAACAACATAAAACCAAATGAAAAAACCTTATAATAGAGCTAAACAAGCCTCTCCAATACACTTTTATCCTTAACATAGACGTAACCAGACTCATCCGATTTTCGCATGAAGATTTTTCCACTACGTACCCAAACATATGCGTAGTTTTTCTCTTTGGCTGTAGATCTAGCTGCAGCATGCAAGGCCTTATTGGCTGGTGAAAGATGTTCCATTATGTAAAGCTGCCTCTTATCACCACCAATACCTAGGTGTGAACTATTCAATCTGTCTTGAGGGTTTTTCTTGTTAAACTTGATTGAAGCTGCAAGGAAGTTGTCACGGATTATCGGACTGCTGAATCTCACGATTACAGATCGAGGACGAGGACTGTCCGTGTTTAATTTGGCAGCTCTTGTACATTGATGAATTTGAGTATCGGATAACTCACAACTAACAATCCTGGCTAATTGCAAGACCGTTGTTACAAGATTTTCTCCTTTGTGTTCAGGGAGACACTGGATTTCCACATTACTCGATCTAGCGTGTTGCTCCATTTGGTTTAGACGTATGTTGAGATCATTGATAGTGACCTTGAGTTTTTCGTTTTCTGTGTGAAGTTCTGTTAAATTGCTAAACTTTGACTGTATCTCAGATTTTATCTCTTCATACTTATCGTTCATAAATTTTATAGACTCATTAACATCTCTGATCTCATCCCGAATGGACTTAAGTTCAGTGTTTACATAACCTGCCATCGTCTGATTCAAGTGCTTCAAAAGATCGCTAATCTCCTTTTTAACTATGGCACTGACATCATTCAAGGTAATGGGTTGGATGGATTCCGTGGATGGCTGCATCCCAGGTGCGGTTACAGATGTTTTCTTGCGTTGTGTGATATTATCGCGTGGGATATTAGCAATCGTATCAATTTGCATTGGTCTACTACGAGAAGTTAGATTTGGAGTGTTATCGTCGCTTTCCTTGCCACCGTTTCGCACGTACAAAGGACACATCCATAAGTTCAGCGCTTCCAAGGTCACCTTCATCACAGTCGTAATACAAATCTCATGGTATGGATTACGGCATGTAGCACATTTAACAACTTTATCCTTTCTATGAAGTGATTGTTGACAACAATGACAGTTGTTGGAATCATATTGAAGAGACATTCCTGCTCTGGTTTAAAAACGATAATCGCAAAAATACTTTAAAAAAAATGTTTTTTTCTTCAACCACAAAAATAGGCAAAAAAAGCAATAAAGCAAAAAACAAAGCAATTAAGCAAAAATAATAATAATTAAAAAAATGAAAAAATTTCTAGTTTCTACTTTGTAGTCCAATACACAGGATTCGATCCGCAAGTTTTTAAGTTATGCACTGCACCTGTCGGACGATAGTTGCTGCCGACCGTCGCGGCTATGAAAGTCTTACATGCAGGTGACAAAAACTCGTAAGGTATCGGTGTTGTTGCTAAAAATATTTTATCTGCCAAGACCGCTGGTGGTCAGTCTAAGCAAATGATGACACTATTATTTTACACCACCACTATTATTTTATAGTCCACAATTTTATTAGTTAAGTTAATAACAATAACTGTCCAAAAAGTGGCGACAACTATGTGCTTTATATTTTTATTCGGAGACGAGTGAATTAAACTGTTGCCTCAATGAAGTACCCACGACGAAGAAAAAGCGAAAGAGTTGGCGCCTCATGTAGATCCACACTGTGATCTTTATAAAAGCTTACCTAGCAACGGATTGCAACATCATATTGTTTTATTGAATTATAGGACAGAAAAGCTATCATGATATTTAAGGATGATGGTGGTACACTCCTCTTCACTAATGCCATTCGGATAACCTTCCTGCAATCAGTGTCCGCTTGGGTAGGCTGTTGGAAATCGACATTAACACGTTATCGCTGGGCACAAATTGTACCAACTCCCAACAGAGAAGATCTTGGAACAACAACAATGCCTTCTGCGTGATCCGTTATTATTTTTCTTAATACTTTTAGTATAACAGCGAATGGCGCGAATGTGTAAAATGAAAGATGATGCCAATTTAACCTAAATGCATTTGTAGCGCAAGCTCCAGGATCTCTGTTCCAAGAGACATACCTACTTCTTACATTTATAATTTGTTCTGGATGCAAAAATATCATTATCAGGCTTACCTAGCACTCTTACTATTTTATTAAAAGCATTATCTATTAACCCCCCTTCAGTGTCAGGATGTAATTTTCGTTACTCTGCATTTGCTATTACATTATCTTTTGAGCTGGTGTACGAGTACGAAGCGAAAACGAATATTTTTCGGATTTCGCACCAAAGCCACAACCTCTTAGTTATTTCAGTAAGGTGTGGGAACCGAACTCCGCCCATACGGTTTATATAAGAAATAGTTATATTATGAATACGTAACAAAATTTGTCAATTTTTTAAGTTTCTAGCAATTGTTTGTAAGCCCAAAAAGGAAGCTAAGAGTTCTAAATAGTTTATGAGCTCAACTGATTCTACAATACTCGACTGACTAGCAGTCCCCACAGCACCTGCCAGCCCTTCTTTTCTTGCTTGCATCAGAAAAAGAAATTCTAAGCAGTAATTATCTTGCCTGATAAGATTATCCACCCTTCCAATAGATTTTAACCACCAAGAAAAATCGTCTTTCAAATACGGTAACGACATGCAACTATCGTAGATAATCGTATTATAAATTGCTAGATATTTACACGTTTCCATTTGTTTGGTGTGTAACCAACCATATTAGACGGCGGGGCAAGATGCAGTGAGAAGTTCTACTAGTCGTGCGAAGTGCCTAATTTTACATCGTTCTTTAATTTAAAATGTTGTAACCCTTTTTGATTATGTTTCTTTTGTCATTGGATAAACTTATTTGAAATTTTGTCGTATCTATTAAAAAACCAAGATATTTGCAGACTGTATTAGGGACTGTACAGCTCTTTTTGTCATTAATAATGAAACCTAAAGATTCTAAAAATTTTCTTGTTACCAAGACATTATCGAGACGGTTTTTATAATCTCTAGCAAGAGCGCAGATATCCTCTTAATAGATCGTTGATAAATAGCCAAACGAACGAAGAAGACACATAACTGGTTTTAACAATTTCGTAAAAACAAACGGTGCTGTGTTAGGACCAAATTAAAGTAATGAATTTCTTCAAATCGGATTCGCAAATATTTTTTATGACTAGGGTGAATACCTACTAAAAAATAAGCATCCTTTAAATTCAGGGTAGCCCTGAAGCTATCCTTTGAAATTACTTTCATTGTTGTTCTTAAATGTTTAACTTTAAAGTGTTCAGTCGTATTATGCTTATTTAGTAATTTTAGATTTAATATAAACCTATTTGTGCCGTTGGGTTTTCTGAACAGAAAAAAACTAGACAGAAACTGACCTACAAGGTTGGCAAGGAGAAGTGGCGTCTGAATCGATTAATTCAAAATATGGCTACTCTGTGTTATAAGATAATGAAAGTAAGAGTGGTTCGTGTAACTGAGAAACACGTTTAAAAAAGGGTATTTTATAACCTTTTACCCAGCAAAAAATAACCGGATCGTCGGTTATTATTCGCAAACTATCGTAAAAATAGAACAGCATACCTGCATAATGTACCGGATCCAGCGACGAGGGCCGGGCTTCTGAAAGCGCCGCGGCGATCGCGGCGGCTGCTGCTGCCGCGGACGTGGTGCCGGTGCAGCTAGAGGTGCCAGTTCCGACCGCCTCGCAAGTCCCGTTTGCCTGGCTACCGGAAGTCGAGGCTTCTGGTTTAAAGGCTGGTTTGGAGTTTGTTTGGTATACAGCTGATCCTTAAAATCTTTCTTTATTGTTGAACATATGAAACTCCTTCTCGTCATAGACTCATTATGCTGTGTATCGCATAGCTGATGACTAGTTTCAATCAAGAACTTTATGACAGCTTGGTCTCTATGTTCCAATGAAAGCAACTTGGTCAAAGAGCCTCCAATATAGGAAATGGCAGCCGCCAGTTAAGCTTACTTATATTCTAACGCTTTGTCTTTCTTGATCAGCGTTTAAGCTGCCATATAAAGCTGCTCAGATAAAGCTGCCTTTCTTTCTGGCTCTAGCTTTTTTTCTTAGGGCTTTGTCCCAAGAGATTCAGTATACCTCTGTCAAGTTCTGGACGAACAGTCACAACATTTGGAGGCGGTTCTACTTGCATCGAGTGAATGGAAGTGGCTTCGGCTTCTTGCGTAGCTGAAGTAGACGGGCCTGGTCCAGGCTCCTCTAAGAGAATCGGTCCCCAGTCCGCCTCAGGCTGCATTTCGTTTTCGCCTTATTGAACAAGGTCGAATGTTCACTTTGGTACGTCGCTAGAACGTTATTTTATTCACCTAAGGTGAAAATTTATTTAATCCACAATCGTTTTTAAACATAAAGTAAATAAAGTGAAGAAAACATTCCTTTTAGATGGAGACAACACAAATTAAAATTATTTTAATTCTTATCTTGTCAAAATACGGTAATAGTCCTTTTAAACTATACACACTATTTTCAGATAAGTAAACATTCCTTCTGAATGTGCACATCACTAATTAAAGTATCGGTTTTAAATAACGTGAAGGCAACATCCCTTTTAGATGTACACAACACAAATTAAAATTATTTTAATTCCTATCTCGGCAAAATACGGTAATAGTCCTTTTAAAATATACACACTATTTTCAGATAAGTATAGTTGCACACCTTTCTTTTAGATGTACAATTATTAATTAAAAAATACGGTACTAGTCCTTACAGCTACACATACTATTTTTCTTAAATAAGTATAACGGTAGCACTCCCATGATAATGCACACAATTAATTATCTTATTTGGATCGTAACGATACAGGCTGCGGCGGCGGCGAGTTCCACGCCGACAAACTGCTGGTTTCTATGCGCAAACGTTTTTCTTTCGTTCTCATTTTCTTTCTATACAATAATCACTATCGTCGTCACTATAAACTCGTTTAGGCATCGTAACACTACATGAGTATTTTATAAGGGGAAAAATCGTGGTGATAGGCGAAGCACAAAAACGCGAATGAGCGGTCGTATAATCGAGGCGCAGAGGAAAACGACAACTACCCTACAAAAAATTGTTTTTTTTTGCTTTTAACTTAGTGGGTAAAAGGCGACACGATACGTGTTACTACAAGTGTTACCTAATCTCAAAGGACGAAACAACGAATGTATAATAATTGTGCTGCATTGTCGATAACATAATGGTAGTAGGTAGTTTACTGTTTTGCACAAATTGGCTTTTTTCTTAATATACTAGCACGGTGCTGAAGTGGTCAGGCACTCGGTCACCGTGCGCGAGGTTTGGGGTCTAAAAATGTTATCTTGTTTTCAAAGTAAAGTGTGTTTTTCTGCAGTTTCTCCATGAATGATAACATGCGGCATAAATGGATAGCTGCTATTTCTCGTACCAACTGGCAATACATAAAACATCTCCGTGTTTGCACGCCAGCAAGCACATGTGAAATAAACACTGCTGGCGCTGCGGGCTCCGGTGGTCCCACGTGAGCTTATCGTCGCAGATGGTTTTCGCTCACCACCGCAGCTTCGGCTTGTCGGCCGGCTTCTCCCGCCATCTGCTTCTCACTTCACGGGCCGCCTCGCACCTCCGCGCCTACGCGGGCTTAAATTACACGCTGGTAGTGGACAGACAAGACTACGTGGAGACGGTTTATATCAAATATTTTTTTTATGACATTTTAATCGTTATTCTGCTATTCGTGACGAAGACGAATCCAAAAGTCAAAGTTCATTAAAATCGGTACAGCCGTTCTTGAGTTATAAGCATAAAGTTACTATACCTAGCGGAATAGAGCAACAAAGGGCTGAGGGAGCAGGATGTCACTAGCAACAACACTATAGGATAAAAAGACGTGCGTGATGCAACGTAACAGAACTGTTTTTGGCTACTGTTTGTCAGCACTCATCAGCACGCTAAGAATTTTGGTTTTGTGAATTTTTCGGATTATACGTGAAATCGTGGTCGTCTTAAACGCGATTTGTCATTATTGCAATAATTCACCTTACCAAGAACGACCACGTTTATCGGCTAGCAATATTCAAAATTCATACTAAAATTTTGTTATAAATTACCTATACCTATGAATAAAATAATATGAAATTTGAAGAATTAGAGTGACAAACTGCTTATGTGACGAACTGCATTTATGACAATATGAGTGTGTGACGAATTGCGTGTATGCCAAACCGCGTGTATGACAAACGGCGTTTGTGGCGAACTACGTTCGTGACATATAGCGATAGTGTCAAATCGCGTATTATGTCGAACTGCGTATGTGACGAATCGCGTTTGTGACATACAGCGTGTAATCCGATATTTTCCCATCCTATCCTATTTTAGTTCTATAAATACTATTACTGTTAGTAATAAAAGTAATCAGAAATAAATAAATAAATGTGAAAGGCGACATGACGTAAATCACTGAACGCATTCTTTACACACACAAATTCAATCATAATTTGGTTTCGTTTGACAGCTCATGTTTGTTGCTCTATTTGTTTTGAGTGGTACTAACACGACTTTATTTAATATTATATAGATATAGCTTAAGATATGGAACAAATTATTATTATATCAAATGAAGCATTATCCGTAATGTTGTTATAGGAAGTGTATTTAGAACAAGAAAAAATTTATCCAATGAACGTTATATGCTTTTTAATTAGTTCAATTGTAATTAAATTAAATGAAACGCACACGTAGTAATATTTAACGAGTTTTATTCTAATTTCTTCTTCTTTAAAATTATATGATAACACACATTACTAGAAGTCTGGCTAACGAAAGCTGAACCAGGAAAAACGCAGCAAATTCAAAAAAATCATGACTGGGTAACACAGGGTCACTCACACAGCTGCAATTTTCTCAGAAAAAATTTAATTTGACATACGACATGACACTTTAGATAGACACACATAGAGACAAAGTGTTGTCAATCAAATAACTACGAGGTTCAGCTTTCGTTAGCCAGACTATGAGATATGAATAATACTGCTGTGTTTTATTTTTACTGTCCTATTTTTAGTAGCTCTTTGTTAGAGAGTTTAGTCTTTTTTAATGCTAAACTAAGATAGTCAGAAAATAACTATAATAATTGTCTAACCTCAACATCCATCGCAATCGCCCTCAAACAGAAGTACATTGCTTCGTTAGTTGGCCTATTTGAAACTATTTTTAAATATGTATTTTATGCAAAGCAAAGTATTTCCACTTGAAAACGCGACAGATGCCGAAGTTAGACAATCAGTCCACAAGTTTTTGTAAAGTAACAGCTTTTAAATGAAATTTCATGTACCCAGGCTTTGGCCTTCGGTGTTTTTATACCAAATTAGGGTAAGTATTAATAGGTATCTTTAATTTTTTATCAAATATTTCATAAATAACAACTTCTTTAGGTATTTTGTAGGTGAAAAGTTTTGAATTTTTATATGGACAAACAGCATCTTACGAAATCGATAAAATGTCAAAAGGGATCACAGCACAATGAAATTGTTTGACAACAAACGGAGTGCACACTCAAATGTCATAGCACTCTTTCTATGCTTTAGTTATTATTCTGAGATGGTAATGCTAAATGCAAATGTCAACATCAATTTCCCTAGTTGTCAGTTGGTCGTCAGTAGTTCTATGTGATCTTGTTTTAGACTCTGCTTTAATTTAAGGTTGAGTGCGAGACACAACGTTTTGCTGTACAAGTGGTTTTTGTGTTTTCCCTGTGTTGTTTGACCCTGTTGTCTTTCTGTTAAGTGTTTAATAAGGTGGCGGTTGATTATCATACGTATGTTGGTAAGTAAATCCGTGCTTATTTGTTTTGTGTTAAATGTCTGACCCACATGACCCAGGCGGGGGTGACAACGAGCTATGTACCCAGATTTCACTCCCAACGTTTTCCCAAATGGACGTAGATAATAGCACCCAGACCTCGCGGAAACGAGCCCCATCCTATAATAATATACCTCAACCTCCGAGAAAGACTAATATTCCCGTGTCTTCTCTTAGTACTCAATCAACATATGTAAGCCCTGAATTCTCAGGTAACAAGCTGAAATATACCTCTGAAGACTCCTCACCCTTCCTCGTTCACGCAAGCAAACCAGTTACTGATCCCTCCTCTGGCACCGTATTACGCCCCATTAAATTTGGACATTTTTTGTTCAATAATAAAATAAAAAAATGTGGTGAGGGATGGCATTAAGCATGTTGGTAGAAACTGGATTTCTGTGAAATTCAAAACCTTACCTTACCTTACCTTACCTTTTCAGATGCTAATGCCTTCCTTGACCACCCGGCACTCACTGGTAACAACTATGAAGCAATCATTCCCACTTATAGTATCACTAGAATGGGAATAGTACGTCAAGTACCCAACCCATAGAGTGGACTTTAGAAGAATGGGCGATTTTCTGACAGCCCGAATTAAAAAGTAAAAATTAGTTCAAAAACACTCGATAGATGTCGTTTTATGAAAGCTGGGCTACTTATGGGCTGTAATAAATTCTACACTTTTACTTGTCTTCCAAAAGAATAAAAAAATAGTATTTACTTACCTATTTATATTCAGGACATCCAGAACCTATTTCTATTTTGGAATAGAATAAATATTACGCAGCCATACACGTGCTCTTCATGAACCCGCCTTTTACTAAGCGCCATACTAATCTATGCTAAGCGCCATCTATGAAATCATTTACGAACCAATTTCTTTTCTTTTTTTTGATCTCGGAAAATCGCCCATTAGTGGAGATCCCAACAGGCTATGGTTAAGTTATATACAGGCCCATAGTTAAGGCCCGTAATAGAAAAGCATTTAATGATAATACACCTGGAATAGTTCGTCTATCTTGCCAGCGCAGGGCGTGTGAATCTTGAGTTACTTAGTTAATTTTAATAGCACATGCATATATTTTTTATAGGTAGACAACATTGTAAATAATAAAATATTAACTTCGAATACGAAATTTACACAATTTCATTTAAGTACATACATTAAATTACATTATTATTTCAAATATTTTATTAATTATTTATTAAATGTCAATTTTACAATTTCAAAAATCATTGACTGAATAAAAATATTTCATTTTTAACCAATTTAATAGTTTATTTCTAAAAATAGGCACATCAAGCTCAGTTAAAGAGAGTGGCAACCTATTATACATTTTTATACAGCTAGGAAAACAATTGCTCTTAAACAACAGGGTTTGCATTTTGGGTGACAATAACTTTCCACGATACCTTTTACTTCTGCAAGAGTCTAGATCTTTTCCAGTAAATAAATATTAGTGTTTTTTTACAAAAACGCAACATTCTAATACATATAGCGAAGGGAGAGTAAGTAAGTTCAGTTTTGGGAATAATTGCTTACATGATATCATAGGTGGTACGTCACAGATGGCACGTATACATTGTTTTTGGGATATGAAAACTCTATTTATGTCCGTTGAGTTTCCCCAAAGTAGTTTTTCAACCGCCTCTGTGGTCTAGTGGCTAAGCTACCTGTTTCAGACACAGAGGTCCCGGGTTCGATTCCCAGCGGGGGGTACATCTTTGTGTGCTCGGTTTGGTTGGTGGTAGGGCTGTTAAGTCCGCCTGGCTAGCTACCACCATCTTATCTAAGTCTGTCGCCATAACAACGATGTTTATAGCATTGTTGTGTTCCGGCAGTTTGAGATAAGATAGCCAGTTCCTCAGTGGTTGAGGATTCCGGGTGAAGCGCGCTTCCACCTTCGGCCTTATCGTCACTTACCATCAGGTGAGATGAAGGCCAAGCGCTTACCCGTTGCCAATAAAAAAATAAAAATATATAGTATACCGTATTTGAAATTGGAAGGTACGTAGCCGTGATAGGCCACCAAGGCAGCTTTTTGATTTATGTGTGTCGTTAATCGCCACAGTGCATAAGCAAATCTGTTTATTTTGGTACACAATTTTTTGATATGTGGTTTCCATGAACATTGACTATCTATTGTTATGCCCAAGAAAATGATTTCGTCTGATCTCATAATGGGTTCATTATTAATAAGGACGGTCAAATAATTACATTTAGGTTTTCTATTGTAGAATATTGCATGTACTTAGTTTTAGGGATATTTATGTGTAACCTATTCGCTGTGAGCCAATTTTTAATATTATTGATAGTATTGTTTATATCGCTATTAAAGTTTGTCTTGGGGTTTTTTGGTATTACTTCAGATATATCGTCTGCAAACAAGTTACATTGATGAGTAGTCATGCAAGGTAGATCATTTATGTAAATAATAAATAATAACGGCCCTTATAGTACCTTGCGGGACACCGACACTATTTTTAATAACTTCAGATTTTGAAGTCGTTTCTTCTTTATGTTCGTTAACATTTTTTACTTCGACATATTGGAAGCGATTTCGTAGGTAGCTTTCCAACCACTTCAACGCATTACCTCTTAGACCACATTTCTCGCATTTGGTTAAGAGAATATCATGAGAAACAAAGTCGAAAGCTTTGCTCATGTCAAAGAATACTGCTGTGGTGTCTATATTTCTATCAATGTTCTCGGTCACATTTTTTATTAGGTTAAAAGCTGCTAACGAAGTCGACTTGTTCCTTCGAAAACCATTCTGCTCCTTTGCCAGAACATTATATTTTTCCAAGAACGTATACATCCTAGTATACATAGCCTTTTCAAAAACCTTAGCAAGTACAGGTATAATTGCGATAGGTCTGTAATTGTTCATTAAGTCTGTATCACCTTTTTTATGTATTGGTTTTATTATGGACAACTTCAGGGCTTCAGGAAATGTGCCTTCGGTCATCGATAGGTTTACCAGATAACTTAATACGTCAGAAAGAATAAGAGCACAATACTTTAAGATGCTTGTGGGAAAATCATCGTAGCCGACTGATACTGTATTATTTAGAGATCTTATTATTTTAAAAATTTCATCTTGTGTAGTTGGATACAAAAAAATACACGAGTCCAAGGTGCGAATATTAATATGAGATGTCAAATTTGTATCAGGTAATTGATTTGTGATGTCAATAAAGAATCTATTGAATTTATTACAAATGTCATTAGGATTTGTGATAGTTGTAATGTGATTTTGTTTATATAATTAGTAGAGAATTCAGATTTTTCATAAGATTTAATGAGATTCCATGTCGTTTTGCAGACATATTATAACTTTTGTATTCCTTTTATATCTCAGTTTAGAAAGTAGAACCTCAAAGCGGTGGAGAAATATATGAGGATTTGAGTTAGGAGTACGATAAGTGCAAATAAATATGCATTTTATTTCAGGGATTTCGATGCCACAGCATTCAAACAAAACTCAAGTGACAGTTCTTTAAGAATTGGGACCTTTTTAAAAGTGAAGTAATCTTAACATAGAATGCATACACCACCACGTCGCTGTTTAGGTCTAGAGTAAAAATCGGCGAGGCAAAAGTCATTAAAATAAAGGTTCCATTCATCTCCCGATCTAATAAAAGTCTCGCTCAAGCAAATAACTTCTATATGTTGGCCAATCTTGTATAATTCTTCCAGAGCGATTTGTAACATGTCTCTTTTACTGAGTACTCCTGCGATATTTTGATGCATTAAAACTAAAGTGTCATTATAATCATTCTCAAAAAAACAATTCCTGACTTGTATGTGCTGTAGGGGGAGGAGTAATTTTGTCATTGCCACCTATGTCTTTATGGGAAGCGGGTATGGGAGGCAGCGAATTGGAACATCTTGGTAAGTGTTTTCGAAACGGGACTCTTCGAAAGAAATCAAGTAAAGTTGTCTGTATTTTATTTTTCGTTTTGTTATTTTTACCCATAATGTTTTTATTAGTAAATTGAAGTGTTTAGTTACAATTTTGTTTGCGTTGCCTGTGGGCTAAATTTTAAATGGATAGATGATTTACATTTCCATCTTTAAAAAATGGTAGGAACTTTTCGTAATAATCCTGACAGTCAATGAAAAAGTTTAATTTTTTAGTAATGTTTTGTATATAATTTTCCATGTTTGGGTTCACATCTATATATGTGCAATTTTTAAAATTATTGCAGATTAATTTTAAATTTTTATTTAACAGCTTAACATTTATATTTTTATTATTTAGAACATTCAGTATCATTACAGTGTATTTCTTAAGTTCGTTAAGTATAATAGGTAGGTCGAAAAAGAGTTTGGTTGGGTTACAATCATTTTCGCCAATACATAGGATTACCTTATCTCTAGAGTTAAAATTTAAAAAATTACATCCCCTTAATACCTCTTCAGCAGGTGCAAAAGGCTTAATAATTGCGCTTATCTTATATTTTTCATACAGGCTATTCTTTCTAGAGTCTGATATTGCCGCAGCCAGCCCTGAACATTGTTGTGTACCATAGATAATTATGTTTCTTTTTTCAGGTGATTTGCGCTGATGTATCTTAGATATATTGCTCTCCTGCGTGAAACTTTCAGTTTGACTAAATAAAGCGGTTTCACAGACGCCGGTAGTATGCGTAGTCTTATCAAGGAATGTAGTAGATGGTTTGTTGCTATTCCTAGAGGGTGAGTTCGTTTCGGTGAAGTCAATTTTTCTTTTTGTAAGTGATCTCCTTTTACGCTTTGAATTCGACAAACTTTTATTGTCAGTCGAACAGATATTTAGTAATTCGTTTATTTTAGGTCATTCGTTTTAATTTTATTTTGTAGACAATTATTTTCCAGGAGAAGTTTATCAATCTCACTGTGTGCGCTGCTTAATTGGAGTTTCAGATCCTAGATTGTCAGTTTTAATTCTACTACTTCGTTACAGTTTAGTGTAGACAGATCCGGTAAACTCTTCCTTCCATTGGATGATAAAGATTTGTTGTTTAGAGAGTGAGCTGTTTAATGAATTTGGTAAAGAATCGGTTGAGTGTCTCATTTCATTATTTACCTTCCTTCTTATTGTAACGTGATTCTCTTCCATCTCGATGTTAGAAATAATTGATACGAGAGAAAAAAAATTTTTTTTATTTTATTTCGGGGTTTGAACTCGAAATCGTAGATTTCAGCCTCTCCATATAACGCGCTCGGCTATGGAGCAGGTTTTTTTTTATGCTAAGCCTGGCAAATGACCCCACTCCACCTGATGTTAAGTGGAAATGAAGTCCAGGCGCGAGGACAACTGGTGCAGCGTAAGAGACGTAACATCAGTCACCCTCACTCTGCCGGCCCACAAAGTGCTTCTTCACGCCTCGTTTGAAGGACCCTATGTCATAGGTAGGAGGGAATACGTGTGCTGGTAGACTATTCCATCTTTTGGAAGTGCGACAAAGAAACGAGTCACCAAATTTCTTTGTGCGTGATGGAATGTTAGAGACAGTAAATTGGTTTTTTTTTTTTTTTTACTATGTATGGGTTTGCTCTTGATCCCAATCAAGCCCAGGGGCTAAGACAGGATCTATGATAGTGCGAGCTTACCCAGAAGGTGCCTATTTACTCTTGCTTTGAAGATGGACGGGTTATATGTACTCGGAAACACAGACGCAGGGAGGGAGTTCCACTCCTTTGCTGTACGCAGTATAAAAGATGTTGAGTAACGCTTTGTGCGACATTTAGGAATATCCACCAAGAAAGGGTGGTAGCCCGCAGTGCACCTGGAGACTCCGGAGAGCAACACGCGTACTCCTATGGAGGAAGGGAGAAGGAGGGATGAGGTCAAAGAGTTCTTCAGAGCACTCGCCATGGTATAAACGGTAAAAGACGCTGAGGACGCAATATCTCTACGCAATTGCAAAGGCTCGAGAGTTTTAGTGACCTCCGCATTGCCGATAATGCGCACAGCGCGGCGCTGCATTCTGTCTAAGGCATCGAGAAGGTACTTTGCGGAGCCGTCCCAAAGGTGAGAGCAATACGCCACGCAAGACCGCACCTGTGTCTTGTATAATAGACACAACTGATCAGGCGTGAAGAATCGCCGTACCTTGTTCAGGACACCGAGTTTACGTGAGGCATTTTTAATCACGGTTTCGATGTAGTCCTTTTGGTTCAGATCGCAGCGGATATTCATACCGAGCATGTTAATACTGCTCTGCAGGCAGAGATGTACCCTGAAGAGAGGGAAGGGGAAGGAATGGCGACTTTTTCGCTGTGAACGCGCACACCTGTGTTTTCTTGGCATTGAACTCCACCAGATTATCGGAGTCCCATTTAGAAATGAGATCCAACACCCGATCGAGCTCAATGACAAGATTTGCTCGCTTCATTTTGGTGTCTACCCGCCCAGCCGTTGGGTGACCGTTATATCCCCCATGCACTGTGCTATCATCTGCATAGCAATGAATGTTTCCAAGAGGAAGCATGTCATTGATATGCAGAAGGAACAGCGTGGGGGATAGAACGGAGCCTTGAGGAACACCAGCGTTCACTGGATGGTGCGAAGCGCATCCATCCGAAAGTAACGGATTCTACGCTCATGCAGGAAGCTAGCAATCCAGGTACAGAACTGAGCGGGCAAACCGTATGCCGGGAGCTTGGAGAGAAGAGCTTTGTGCCAGACCCGATCAAAAGCCTTGGCTATGTCAAGGCTAACTGCCAGTGACTCGCCACGTTTGTCAATAGCCTCACCCTAGAGATGTGTGACGTACGCTAGAAGATTACCCGTTGACCGTTTTGGCCGAAACCCATATTGACGATCGTGAATTAGGAAGTGATCTTCTAGGTATCGAATAAGTTGTTTGTTCAATATTCGTTCTAGGATCTTACACAACACTGAAGTTACGGCTATAGGGCGGTAATTAGTCGGACCTGACCGATCTCCTTTTTTAGGGATCGGTTGCACATTAGCTTCTCTCCAAGATTCCGGCACACAACCCGAAGAGAGCGAGAGACGGTACAGACGCGTTAACACAGGGGACAACTCCGCTGCACACATTTTCAGAACTATTGCTGGGATGCCATCAGGACCGTTAGCTTTCCGGACATCGATTGACTGCAGCTCCGCACGGACATCACACTGCCTGATTTTAATATCAGACATTGTTTGGCCACAGTGAGGAATTGAGGGTGGCTGTGCATCACAGTCATCGATCCGGGAGTTAGCCGCAAAGAGTTTGGCCAGGAGATCGACCTTTTCCTGCGGCTTGTGAGCTAAAGTTCCGTCAAGACATCTCAGTGGTGGCAGTGAGGGTTGGCAGAAGTTGGATTGCACGGCTTTGGCCAGACGCTAGTAGCTACGGCTGCCCGTAGGATGCGTCAGGAGTTCTTGGCCTACTCGTGCAACGCGCTGGGCATCCGCTCTAATGTAGGCCCTCTTACACGACTTGGTGGCATTATTATAGGCTGCTTTTAGCGAGCGAGTTTCGGGATCCCCATGAGCTTTACCTCTGATCCAAGCGCGGTATGCCGTCTGTTTGCTCTCAACAGCGCTGGCACACTCGCGATTAAACCAGCGGTTGCGTCTGCCTTTGCTGATGACATAGGAGTGTGGAATATAGTATTCCATTCCTAATACTATCTCATCAGCAACGGCAGTGGCGCTAGCGGTCGGGTCCTTCCCACTAAAGCAGCGCTGCCTCCAAGGGACGGATGCAAAATACTCCCGCATACCGTCCCAGTCTGCCGACGCGTAGTGCCAAATCTGGCGTTTCGAAACCGCTGTTGGCGGGGGCGATGCCAAGGGCACTGTGCTGGATATCAAGCAGTGATCCGAGGAACCTAAAGGAGCTCGAATCTCCACCCGGTATCTAGCAGGGCGACTCGTCAGCAGAAGGTCGAGTAAGGAGGGCGCATGGCCAACTATGTCTGGGATCCTGGTGGGCTGGTTCACCAGTTGCGTCAGGTCATGCGTGAGAGCGAATGCGTGGGCAGTTCTACCAGCATGGTCTGTTTTGGAGGAACCTAACCACAACTCATGGTGGGCGTTGAAGTCCCCCAAAAACACCAATTCCGCCGATGGAAACCGCTCCTGCGCATCATCTGCTACCCGACTAAGATGTTCAATTAGTCGAGTTGTCTCCATGTCGCCGTTATGGGATCGGTAGACGCAGACGTAGACACGGCAATTAGAGCCTAAGTCGACGTGTACTACTAGGAGGGAGAAGGAAGGGTCCTCCAGACAGCGCAGACGGCGACAGCAAACATCCGCCCGAACGAATAAGCAAACTCCGGCTTTGGCTTTGAAGGATTCTTCAAGCACAAAGCCGGGATAGTTCAGGTAGGTGGTGTCAGCAGGGCGGATTATTTGCGTCTCCGTCAGGAACAACATTGCTGGCCGTGCCGTCTCAAGATGGTGGTGGACGGCATTGAGGTTTGCATGGAGTCCGCGGATGTTAGCGAACTCCACCTCAAACGGTAAGGTTGTGGTGGGGGTGTGCACCGCTGTAGTACCAGTTTTGTTGTTAGGCGCTGTCATTTTAGGAGTGGAAAGAGAGAGGCGTGAATCGAGAAAATGATGCCGCGATGCGAATGGTCAAAGTGTGGTGGCCTGTTTCCCCAGGAATTTGCCCACAGACGAGTATTCTTAACCTGCCGAACGGAAGGGCCCCCGAACCCCCCCGGGAATGGAGGCCGGGGCCCCACCTTCCGGTGACCAACCGGCACGACGGACCACCCCGAGATTATGCGTGTCATGGTGAGGCAGCCTCACGAGCTGGTTAGGCTCGCTTGGGCCCCTGTACTGTGCCACGGGCAGCCAGCGGGACAACCGTTTCTACGGGTCTCCCTGGTCGGCAGGTTAACGAAGTCCTCCTGGCACTGGTTTGACGGAAGCCTCCACAGACCAAATATATAATTGGGTTCCTATTATTCTAACCATTTATCCCATTCCTTCCTCGACATTTGCGATCGCTTTGATCTTTGCGTGCTCAATGACAGGGTTTACCCGTCCCAGAATATCAAAAGCGCCGTAGATTTAAGCTTATGCTCTCCTGCTCTCGCTCCTGACTACAATTGGACTATTCTTCCCACAACCTATAGTAGCGATCGCTATGTTATCGTCATACTAACTTTCGATAACCGCCACTCCCGCTCCAATCCACTGCCAAACGCTCCTCGTCCGCGCATTAAATTTAATACATCCAAGGCTGATTGGTCTGAATATGGACTTACTCAGAATATTCAGAACCTCCCTGAAGTCACACCCGACAACAACCTAGCAGTGTATACTGACTTCAGAAACAGCTGCTGTCTTCAGCAGAGCATTGCCTGCCAACCAAGAACATTTACAAAGGCAAAAGTTCTTCTCCTCCTTGGTGGGTCCCAGAATGCACAGCGGTGTGCAGAAGCGAAAGGCAGCGGAACGTGAATATTCGTTGTCCATGACTGAGGCCAACTTCATTAAGTGTCAATCGGCGTAATACGGTGTCAGAGGAGAGATCATTAACTGGTTTGCTTGCGTGAACGAGGAAGGGTGATGAGTCTTCAGAGGTATATTTCAGCTTGTTACCTGAGAATTCAGGGCTTACATATGTTGATTGAGTACTAAGGGAAGACACGGGAATATTCTTTCTCGGAGGTTGAGGTATATTATTATCGGACGGGGCTCGTTTCCGGGAGATCTGGGTGCTATTATCTACGTCCGGACAGGATTTCTAGATTTCCGAATTACGGTTGTCAATCCATGGATCGTGATAAATATTGTACGTGTAGACGCGCGGTCAATATTTATCACTTCAGTACGCTCCTGCTCCACGGCAGCGATGGGTGACGATGTGCCATGCGGGGTCGACGATGCGCCGCCGCCGCGCCGTCACCCGCGCTTGTAGAACCCTTTGCAAATGACCAAAAATACCTGAATGAATTTATTCTCAACCTGGAAATACTGCCCGAACTGTAGGATACTTCATATACTTATTGCAAAAAGAAACGAAGACTTAAGCAACAAATATAAGAAAATACATTTGATGACGGTGTCAGAAAAAAAATAATAGGATTAGCTAAGGGGTCTCGGTAGCTTAGCGGTTAGAGCAGTGGACCGGCAATCCAAAGGTCATGGGTTTGAATCGCATTTGAGCTTTCCTGTGGCTCGTTGTTTTTTTCTAGTAAACATTTTATCCTAGGTATATCTATAATATAGCTTTGAGAATGCAAAAAATTCAATAATAAAAAAAAATAATAGTCTACTGTCTAATTACAGAAAATAATTTTTCATCCATCGCTTTCTTTTCACTATTTTCTTTATTGATATTTCTAAAATAATAGCTATACAGGCTTTATCTTTTCTTGTTGTATCCATGGTAGCGTCCGCACGGTCCGCACCGCACAAAGGAAGTCACAATAATGACGTGATAAATATTAAACGTCTAGGGTATGACCGTGATCCTCTACGATGTGTCAGTCCAGATCACGATAAATACTTTACGTGTAGCCTTCGCCATAAAGATAGCAATCATTAATCACCACTTTTCATGATCTACTGACATTTTACTAAGGAGTAAGCTGTATGAAATAGATACCTTTGCTCTACTAAAATGTAGTAGAAATAAGGACTTCTTGGCGGGAAAGTGAAGCGTCATGTCTGTAGATATGTTTTATTTTCTAAAATTTGTGTTTTTCGAATATTAATGTGAAATAATTTTGGATTATTAACCGATAAGTGTTTGTGAACGTGCATGAGTGTTGGCAAATGAAACAAAACAGTGCAACATCACTTTTCAAATTCTCTCAAGAAGTCCGCGTGAGACCTCAGTAAAGTCCCATATCTTTACTGAGGAGTCCTCAGTGAGGACTCAAGGGGTTTGGGGAACATCATTTATCATTCATCATCTTAATCACCACTCATTATCATCAAGGGAAAAAAAAGAAATAAAAAAAACTAATGACTAGGCAGTATGGTCTCAGACCTTAGCCTGTTCTTTCACGGAACAAATAAATTTAAAAAAAAGTAGTTGAAATAAACAATTTTGAGGGGCTTCTTGGCGGGAAAGTGAAGCGTCATGTCTGCAGTTTTGTTTTATTTTCTAACATTTGTGTTTTTTCGAATATTAATGTGAAATAATAGTGGATTATTAACCGTTAAGTGTTTGTGAACGTGCATGAGTGTTGGCAAATGAAACAAAACAGTGCAACATCACTTTTCAAATTCTCTCAAGTAGTCCGCGTGAGACTTCAGTAAAGTCCCACATCTTTACTGAGGACTCAAGGGGTTTGGGGAACATCATTTATCATTCATCATCTTAATCACCACTCATTATCATCAAGGGAAACAAACAAATAAAAAACTAATGACTAGGCAGTATGGCTCAGACCTTAGCCTGTTCCTTCATGGAACAAATATATAAAAAAAAAACAATTTTGAGGACTTCTTCACAGACTCAAGTATGTCTGTGACTCAAGTTGAGTTCTTGGCGGAAAAGTGAAGCGTCATGTCTGCAGTTTTGTTTTATTTTCTAAAATTCGTGTTTTTTAGAACATTAATGTGAAATAATAGTGGATTATTAACCGTTAAGTGTTTGTGAACCTGCATGAGTGTTGGCAAATGTAACAAAACAGTGCAACATCACTTTTTAAATTCTCTCAAGAAGTCCGTGTGAGACCTCAGTAAAGTCCCCCATCTTTACTGAGGGCTCAAGGGGTTTCGGGAACATCATTTATCATTCATCATCTTAATCACCACTCATTATCATCAAGGGGGAAAAAAAGAGATAAAAATACTAATCATCATCATAGCGTATGGCAATCCCTACTTGGATCAAATGTCTATGTCCAGATTTTTCAGCCAGCTTTCTGCGTCAGCGGTGAACTTGTGCAGCTCGGCGATGCCTCTGGGAAAACAGCGAAGTGGGCATTTATTCACAACGTGGGAAAGAGTTTGGTCAGGTGCTCCACAGTCGCAATTTGGTGACTCCCTTAGACCCCATTTGTGAAGGTGGTGATTTGTTCTTCCGAGGTTGGTTCTGAACCGGTTTAACCGGGTCCACGCTTTTATGTTGGCATTAAAACCGGGTTGCAGTTTTGTAGGGTCAGTGACTAGACCTGCATTTGTACCCTCGAATAAGCCCCATTCCGATTGCCACGCTTCATTTACGGAGCTCTTGTGTTTGGTGCACTCATCAGTCCAAATAGGTGACCTTGATCGCAATCGATCAGGAGGCAAATTATCAAAATACTAATGACTAGGCAGTATGGTCTCTGATCTTAGCCTGTTCCTTCACGGAACAAATATTTAAAAAAAAACAATTTTGTCATTGACATTTGACATTATTTGACATTTCGCAGCTCAGCAGAGAAGGAAAAAATAAAAATATTATTGTTAAGTTATTTGCTAATTACTCGTAAACGGAGAATTTAGCATATATTTCTATATTTTAGTTACCCAAC
Source organism: Scoparia ambigualis (assembly GCA_963921215.1). Taxonomy (NCBI): domain Eukaryota; kingdom Metazoa; phylum Arthropoda; class Insecta; order Lepidoptera; family Crambidae; genus Scoparia; species Scoparia ambigualis. Next base: position 20,149,100 of record OY992506.1, read on the forward strand.
ATTTCATAATGAGTGCGAGACCAGAGGACCATCGTAGAAAATGGGACAAAGACGAGTTCGAGAGAATCGCGGCGGAAAGATTGCAAGCAGAATTGGACGAAGAAGAGCGATCCAAAAAGAAAGGTACCTATAAATTTTATAATGCAATAAGTTTAACATTTATTTGAAATTTAGTACCTATGCAAACGCAACTATGTAAATGAAATTATTTTGTAGTAACTATCCTCGGTCAGTAGGTAAGCTTGGTGCCTAAATAATTAAAATTTGTATGTAATAAAAAATGTTTATCCCCTATTACAGCGCCACCTGTTAAACGAGAACTACTGAAACAGCGAGAATACAAAGTAGATTTGGACTCTAAATTGGGAAAAAGTGTTGTGATCAACAAGAACACCCCAACCTCACAATCCGGAGGATATTATTGCAATGTGTGCGACTGTGTTGTTAAGGACTCTATCAACTTTTTGGATCATATCAATGGGAAAAAACATCAGAGAAATCTGGGTATGTCCATGAAGATTGAAAGAAGCAGCCTAGATCAGGTAAACAAATTATTATTTACATATTCTAGCATATGTAGAAAAAAGATGTGTTTACTGGTGTACACTATCCCAGATCACTTTGAATCACTTACCAATGGTAATTAATTTATCTACAAATATATATTGTTAAATACTTCCTATTCTTCGGATTGTACAGTAATAGTAATAGTAGTTTGCACGTCAGTCCAGGCGTAAAACGTGGTTACCAGGCGTAAAATCCAAATGGTTATACGCCAAACAGATTTCTCCAGTCACTGGTGTCACTCGGGCTGGTCAGTTCTCGACCGGCCGGTACAATTACTTCAGAAGGCACGCTAAGCCATTGGTCCCGGTTGTTGTCGTAAGATGACAGTTGTTAAAACCCACCAACCCGCATTGGGCCAACGTGGTGGGTTATGGCCCAATATCCCCACGTGCTATTGTTCACGTGGAAGGCCTGTGCCCAGCAGTGGGACTTTAATAGGCTGATGATGAAATACTTCCTATACATCTTAAGTTCAACAAAAATCAATTAGAGCTACAATACTGCAAGATAGAAATATTATGTAAAATACTGAAAATTAGGTCACTGGTCACAAGTAAGTAACTGAAAATTGTTCAGTCTAAAATTTTGCAGGATGTGCAAAGCCTCATTCATAATGCCTAATATTTCAAGTGAAAATATCTGGTTCTAGCTTAAGTGGCTGATTGTAGATAGAAAGAGAAAGGGGTAAAAATCACTTTTGTACTAAACAAGCATTATAATAGTACCCATGTTATAATAATAAGTTAATACATACAACTACCGTTTATTCTGAAACACTGCAATAATGATTTAAATAAAAAATTTCAGGTCAAAGCACGATTTGCTACAAATAAAAGAAAGCTGGAAGAAAAGAAGAAAGAATATGAACTAGACACTCGACTACGGGAGGCAGCAGAAGAAGAAGCGAGAGTCAAAGAGCTCCGCCGTGAAAGGAGGCGTGACAAGAAGCGCAAGCTGGAAGATCCCGATGAGCCAGAGGACAGCCCTGCCCAGTCGGAGCTGGCCCAAATTATGGGCTTCTCAGGGTTTGGAGCTTCTAAGAAATAGATTTTGAACACTTTGTTTCTATTTTCCATTGTACCTTTACTAAGTAAACATTTTTTAATAAAACTAGTTTCATAATGTTTTATATTGAGTTACAGTTATTTGATTGTTTCTGAAGATTGATATTCTTTACGGGATGTTTGGTAATAGATGAATTATACCGCTACTATGCTGTTCGATACATTGGGGTTGAATAGTATTTGCAGTTTTTTATGGATTAGCTTATGGTACGAGCGGCCACTGCAAGTTTACCTATGTCATAAGATACTGTAACAAAATAGGAAATAGGTGTTGCCCATGACTTTAACAAGTACTACTGAGTGTGTCTGCCAAAGTTAAACTGGGCGAAACTGCGAAAATATGTTCTACTTCCAATAGCAATTTCCAGATCGACGCGTGCAGGTCTTAGAAGCCACCCTCATACCGTGCTGACCATCAAGACACGTACCAAAAAGTTTGGACAATCGTTCTTTTGCCGAACTGCCCGTATGTGGAATGCGCTTCCCGCACACGTGTTTCCTTCCTCTTTCTCTCCCGGGTTATTTAAGCGGGGCGTGAAAAAGCATTTATGCAGGCCGCCATAGTGAGAGCGTTCGGCATAGCGTGGTGGTAGCGCTGTGACGAACGCTTTCACTTCTTGGGCTTCACTGGCTGCTTTTCATCAGGCAGAGTGAAGCCACTATGGCGTGCCACAATAAAAAAAAAAAGCAAAAAGACACCGGATTTCACGTCATCAGATACCGGAACGCAACTTACGCCATTAGTTACCCGTTTATTGGTAGACTTAAAATAATCTTGTCTGCCAGTTACTCGTTGGCCGAAAGGACTTGGCAGACACGCGAGAAGGTGACCATCCGTACCCCCTTATACACACTTGTAAATTCTTTAATATTGTCAGTTCCTTTACATAGAAAACATTTCTTCATTGTGAAACTCTTAACATTTACTTATTAGAAGTCCTAACAATTTTTTTTGATCTTATCACGTGTAGTCCGGGACAGGAAAGGAGGGGTCCTTTCCTGTCCCGGACTACACGTGCTGGTCTTAGGAACCACCATCATACTTTGCAGAAAATCAGCACTCGTACCAAAAAATTTTGCAAGTCTTTCCTCTGTAAGACCATTCGGCTTTGGAATTCTCTGCCGGCGTGTGTTTCCCAGCTCCTATAATCCCGGGTCTTTTAAACGGGGCGTGAAACGGCATTTATGCAGGCCGTCATGAATGGGTGTGCTTGTTACCGTGTTTGTTCCATGGTGAGGAGTGCTCTCATTATTTTGGACTGCATCGGCCGCTTACCATCAGGCAGGATGTAGTCACTATGACGTGTCACATTAAAATAGTTTAGTATTTACAAGAGTATTTTCGAATTTACAAGTGTGTATATGGGGGACTGGTAGACGGACGGACGAGAAGGTGACCTTCTCAGGTAGGTCACCTTCTCGCGTGTCTGCCAAGTACTTTCGGCCAACGAGGAACTGGCAGACAAGATTATTTTTAGTCTAGCAATAAACGGGTAACTAATGGCGTAAGTTGCGTTGCGGTATCTGATGACGTGAAATCCGGTGTCTTTTTGCTACCGGAAGTAGAACATTTTTTCGCAGTTTCGGCCAGTTTAAGTTTGGCAGGTGGTAGGTACTTGTTAGCGCTCCTGTACACGACGCCGCCACCGCGCCGCCTCCGCACCTCCACACTGTGGACACGTGACGCGTAGAGCCCGCATCACGCCGCCACCGTGCCGCCGGCCGCCGCCCGCGTGCCCGCATCATGTATCGGCGGCGCGGTGGCGGTGACGTATACAGGAGCGCTTAAAGTCATGGGCAACACCTATTTTGTTTCGGTATCTTATGACGTAGGTAAACTTGCAGTGGCCACTCGTACTATTATGACTTTTTCGCAATTTTAGAGTTGGTCCAATACTAATGGTTGGTAACACTTAACCTTCAAGTGAGCGCGCGGCTAAGACCTATGGGATATTTTATACTTAGATTTAAATCATTAATTAACTAAAAATCTTTTGGTTTTTTATTTTAAGACCCATTATTATTTTGCACAATTTGTTGAAAAAAACCGTTAAATCAAATGACAAAAAATATATAAAACCAAATAATACAGTTACATTTTTTGTAGTATTTTTTTTTAGTAGGTAAATATGGCATCATACAATCAATATAACAATCGGTAGGCTACATGGGATCAAATAATTAAAATGGCAATATTTATCATCAGCATAGGTCCTCCTTCAGAAGTAGGTAATACCTACATACAGTTAATTTTTTTTAGTATTTTTAAAGTAAATATGGCATATTGTCACACACTTTCAAAAGTCAAAAGTCAAAATATATTTATTCAATAAACTCAATTAATAAGTACTTTGAATCGTCCAAATCTTTTTTAACCTACCACCCATTCAGGACATAATTTTTTAACTGTGGCAAAGAATGGGCGCAAGAAACCACAGCGCACAAAAGCAACGACATTTACAAACAAAAAAAAGAGTATGTTGTTACCAGGTCAATACAAAATATGAATTTAAAAATAAAAAAAAATGATGCAATACAAAATTACAATACATACAATGTAGTATCAATTAAATAAAGACAATTAGAAATAGCTGTTGGAGTGCTTGGAGCATTTCAGATCCAAGCTGTTTTGTCTTCTGTGTAATCTGACACTTTATAATAAGCTTTTTTATAAAGCTTTTCTTTGATTTTGATTTTAAATTTATTAAGATCTAATTTCTGAATATCATTTGGTACTTTGTTGTAAAATCTTACACACAGACCCCTAAAAGAATTATTTATTTTATAGAGCCTAGTATAAGGTACTGCTAATTTGTTCTTACTTCTAGTGTTTACATTGTGAATATCACTGTTTTTTGAAAACATTCCAGTATTTTTATGAACATAAATTAAATTTTCATAAATGTATTGTGATGCAACCAATGATATTATATTACCTCTTTTTATTGTAACATCATTGGATGCAACTGTCATTATATTTATATTCTTAAATCTCTCTCTGAGAGAGTCGCCAGCCTTTAGGTTATATATTGCTCGAATAGCCCTCTTCTGAAGCACAAAGATAGTTTGAATGTCGGCAGCATTTCCCCACAGTAAAATGCCGTACGACATTACACTATGAAAGTAACTGAAATAAACTAATCTGGATGTATCAACGTCAGTTAACTGACGGATCTTCATTACTGCATAAGCCGCAGAGCTAAATACCTCTAGACACTAATTATTTAATATCTTCCTGCCCTAAACCACCTAAACTGTATGGGTTACCAAAAATCCACAAACCCGAGGCTCCGCTACGTCCGATTGTAAGCCAGATCGACTCGCCAACTTACCGATTGGCCCGGCATGTAGCAAATATACTTTCTCCACTAAGAGGTAATACAACAGCATAGGTATGTAAAGGATTCTTACCAGTTTGTCAGTGATATGAAAGACCTACATCTTGCTGACAATGAAACCATGGTTAGTTTTGATGTCCAGTCCCTATTTACATATCTACCAGTACAGGACTGCATTGAAATTACCAAGAAAAGACTAGTTGAACAAATTATGCCCAATGAATATGCAGTACTATTAAAGCATTGTCTAACATCTGGCTACCTTTTGTGGAATGAAGTTTGTATCACCCGTTGTCGCCGATATTTTCATGGAAGACTTTGAGGAGTCTTAGCACAGCACCCGTAACCCCAAGGTTCTATAAGCGGTACGTAGATGACACTTTCACTATCTTACCAACTGATACAAGTATCTGCTTTTCTAGGTCATCTTAACTCCATACACCCTAAAATACAGTTCACAATGGGGTTAAAGGCAGACAATAAGTTAGCTTTCTTGGACACTTTAGTCATCAGGAATCCTGACCATAGTTTGAGCCACACTGTGTTTCGTAAAGTAACCCATACATATAGGTACCTCAAAGGTGATTCTCACCAGATCACCTTTTTTCCCTACAGTAGCCATCAGACAGTTGGCTAGGTACTGTAGGGAAATCTTTGTTTCAGAGAGCACGCGGCATCTGTGTCACCCAACACCTGGCTGTTGAACTTCAGCATGTCAATCATGTACTACAGGATAACAAACCAATGATCCCTTATAACTTTTGAACGGTAGACCGACAAACTGGAGTTTTGTCGACATACATCGACATACTGTCGACATACCAACTATTGGTGAAGTTGGTACACAACAGTTTGTTTGCCGGAAGTCATATGAGAATTTCGTAAAAGTAATCTGAATCGTCGCATAATCCTTCACCACGATAATGCGAGCTCCCACACCGCTCGGCAAAGATCGCGTTTTTAAATCAAGAAAACATGGAGTTGATGTACCATCTTCCATACAGCCCTGACCTGAGCCCCAATTATTACATTCCCAGGAACTAAAGATTTGCTACGTGGTCAACGGTTTCAAGGTCCAGAAGAGGCAGTCGAAGCTTACAAATCGGCCGTTTCGACTATGTCCACTTTAGACCGGGATACTGTTACAATAATTGGTTTGAACAAATGCAAAAGTGCATCGATTGTCACGGAGAATACTTCGAAAACCAATGAAAATAAATCTTTTTGTGTGGTCTTTGTGTTTTTTTTCTATTCCCGATAATTTAGGTGTGGCCCTCGTATATCCATACATACTTAGGTACTCGTACATAGGTAGATACATCACGTCCGTTTTCCTATCCATCGAGGGTTCGACAGATAGCTTTCCATTTACTACGAGCTCAATGTTGAGACTACTTGAGAGTAAATGAAACTTATAAACACTTAATATAAGTTTCGTTTACTCTCAAGTAGTCTCAACATTCTTCATACAAGCACGTCGGTTTAGGGTACTCTTGAAAGGTCAGCTTTCACAAAAACAAATATATACCTACATACCTATTTCCTAGTAAAACACCAGTTCATAGAATCGGTCTCGTGTGACAGTGAATCGACAAACCCATCATGCACAAACTTGATAATTATTATGCCAGCAATGACTCGTCTTTACTGAGTAGCATGCCTATCCAATTCACCATCAAGACCCATTGTGCAGGTGCTTTCAGGCGGAACATGCCACTGAATCGACAAGGTCGTTTATTGAAGCCACTTACACACAACAAAGTCCGTAAATCCTTTTATGACCATCCTAAAGGAACCTACGTGGGTCTATTCATTCAGGATCTATATTGTCTAAATTGTCTTTCTTCTGGTCTGTGATATTATTATTTTGAAGGCATTCACAGAAAGATAGGTAAGACCTACTGTTGCATGGTCTATAATTTGGTATTATGCAATAGATAATGTTGCAAGTACATAATCCACAACCGGGACTTAAACCTGATCAAATCTTTTCAAATAAATAATCACTAAGTAGGACTTACGTGACTTACCTACGTTTTATGTTGACTACCTCCATGGTAGTGGTTAGCACGCTGTTTCTAGCAAAGCCGTCTCTGAAGTTCCGGGTTCAATCCATGTCGGGTCAATTAAGAAATAAGTAATTAATTTCGGGTCTGGGTGACTTATAAGCCTATAATAAGTATCTATTAACCATTAAAACAAGTTTTAAAACTTAGCTGAAAAATGATTGACTTACCCTGCTCTATTGTGGTTTGGAGATTATTCGTGAGGCAATTCAAAAATATACCTCTGCTGCGTGCGGGTGACAATAATTCTGACGCTATGATATTAATCTATGTAATGATATCAATTAGGAAGTGCTCCCACCCACTAGTGTTCAAAGACACCTGTGACGACACTGAAAATTCTCACGGAAATCGTAAATACGTAGTTACCTAAATATTTTATCAAGCAAATGATAATTAATTTGATAGGGTACAGTAGGTATTTTTTGCATTTTTAATTACAAGATAATAATAATACACCGGCATTAAATCAGATTTAAATTACACCCCTGGAGGTTTGTAATTTTGTCCAGTCTGGACGCCACCTCTCCCATTTTCTAGGTCAATGTTTCTACCAGTTTCCATAATAGTTGGAAGCTCAAGACAGCATCTTTATTTAATTTAGGAACTTATTTATTTACTAAATTAGTCCTTGGGAATCACGAAAGCTTATCCTATTACCGTGGCATAAGTAGACTGGATACCAGAGTGAGTTCAAATAGAGCTTGTGGAAAATCCAAACAGTTATGCCTACATTTTGTACTGAGTTACCGTTGTTAAAAGAATACCTATCGATTTAAATCTGCTAATTTTCTGATTACCTATGTAATGTTAAGAAGGTAAGTAGGTACCTTATAGGCATTCAGTTAACGTAGGTATTATATCCTTGCTCCATAATGCAACATGAACATAATATGAGCTCTGTGTAACTACACAAGCGAATGGTCATTACAGCACTTGTTCACTTATACATTTGTGATTACAAACCTTGATTTTCCGCTACAATCAACTCAAACCACGCCCTCATATAAAACGGCAAGTTCACAGTCATGGGGAGTCAAAGCCGTATCTGCTGCCGGAGACATGAGGCCGATTAGTCTGTGTGTGTTGTTCTTCACGTTTTTGGCGATACTCATATCTAACTCGTCAGGACATTACGTAAGGAACTTTACACTATTTAAATTAGGTACTTACTACCTACAAGGTACAAGTGTCAGTAGGTAATTATTTTCTGTTAAATTATCAAAATAATTAGTTAGATAGCCTAATTAGGTACTGTACTTCACCACCCACCAAATCGTATTGGGGGTCAGTGTGTGGTGGGTTATTGGCATCCCCAATGGGCAACAGTCCATGTGGGAAGCCCTGTGCCCAGCAGTGGGACGTTAATATTCATTTGAAACGTATAATAAGTATACGAGATACTCCCTTCAATACCATAGATAGGTTGAAATCTTTACCCACCTACCTAGACCGATCACGAAAGCTAAGCAACAGCGGCTGCGATAATTCGTAGGTAGTGATTGATTTAAAATTTCTGTGATAGATTAGGGTTGATACCCTGTTGTTTTGATGCTACTTTCGGTATGTACCTACATTATGTTTAGGTATTGTACATAATTGTGTAGAATAAGATAGTACTTAGTAGCAATTGAAGTAGTTGGACTTCGAAGGGTTGGCATTGCTGATCTCTACCAATCAAATATGTTCTGAATTAAAGCTTACTTATAGATACCTACATAAATAAAAATGAATCAAAAACACTTCTATTTTCTGGTTTCAGATATCGGATGTGACTGATCTTTCAAATAGTAAGTACCTACTTATATAATAAGTATAAAGAAGGGGGAGTAAAATATCCAAATATGTCAGTGGGGTCAGGGATGTCCGAAATTAAATGAGATAAGATTTTATTATTGTAACATCTAGTTGATTAAAAAAAAATAGGTAAACCTGTAGTGCGCCTGACCACTGGTATATGCAGGTACGGGTCCAGCGGGTCTATCGGCTAAAAACTAATGAAGCCCATGTTCATATTCTTATTTTTTAGCCAATAGGGTAGCAGGTGGAATCTTGGCAGCAGGTTATTTTTACATTATTTTTATGTTTATATGTAAAGCTGCATTGAATAGTTTTAAAAATCTCTTATACAATACTCTTATATCTTATCCACAACCGGGAATCGAACCTGGTCTATTTGTCTTTTAAAATAATCGCATTGCTGCGAACATAGATATGTTGAATTCAATTAAAAATGGAGTCCCACACACAACACATGTTGTTAATAAAAAGAACAGTGGTGAATGTAAAAAAAAATAATTCTAACAATAATTTTTTCTTTCTAGGTATAATAAGAGAGAAGCGACAAGTAGAAACTTTTGATACAGACGATTATTCAACTACAGCTAGTGAAGGTGCACAAGACGAACCGAGCTTTTGGGACAGAGTGGTAAAAATTGCTGTCAAGCTATTTAGTCGGTTTGTAGAATGGTTGAATTCTTAACGGGTAATTTATTGTATAGAATATGTTTCGATTCAAAATAGAAAATACAGTACATACTATTAACAGTTTACAACCAACATGATGGAATTATTCTGCAAAAACTTGATAGTTTTTATTTTAAGTTAAAAATAGTGTTAAATAATATTATGTTGTGTTGTATCCTAAAGCAGCCGCATAAAGGTAACAGCCAAAGAGATTATTTTCAATAAATTGTAAGTAAGTACATAGGTACATAAATAAGTGTTGAATAAATAATACGATCATAATTGTCTATTTAATTTATTTAAACCAAATTATCACAACTGGAGATAGAATTCACGATTAATTATGTATGGATGATTTGAGATATTCTTCACTAATATTCAGGGGATTGTAGTTTCTCTGTGAAGCCAAGTGACGCATAGTGGCTAGTTCATTATTATCTGTTGGTCTTGGAAATACACTTATTTCTTTATCAGACAAATTGATTGAATCCAGGACATGTCGAAGTGTGCTATTTCTAATGAATGATTTACTAGTATATGCTGTTTCAACTATACATTTCTCTATCAAAGAATTCACAATTGGATCATCTGGTAGTGTTTTCCCTTCTAAAGCATTTGCGATTGCATGATACACCAGCCTGAAATTGATATTGCCTGTACACAATGGAGTTGGAATGCTTTCAAAGTCTGCAATCAAACGTACTGCTGATGCTGTTTCAGTTTGCAACTCTTTATAATTCAACGAATCTGTTAGAAACTTGGCCCACATTGCTAGAGGGACTCTAGAGATGTTATTTACTACTGTTCTGTCTTTTGATTTCTCAATGACCTTAGGATGCTTCATTGCTTTCTCTCTATAGAAATTGAGCATCTCTTCAATTTCTTCTGGAGATTTTTTGGGTAGCATCATTTGGATTTGGTCAGTATTTTGTGAACCATACATTTTTAAAGCTTGCAGTAGGTCATATTTATCCATTTTTGTCCAACCTTCAGGCATTTTTTCATTTTCATCTGGAGATGGTTGTGTAGTATCATAAAAGTTGTCCATTTGATGTACTGCAACCCCTTTTTGTTTTAATATAAGACTGCAACAATAGTAAAAAATAGGTACATATTAAAATATATTATCAGGGTTGTAAAGTAGTGGCTTGTTATATTAATTAACTAATGCTAGACCATAATATTCAGCAGGATAGTGATAATGGGATATAATAAGTAGTATTACCATTTACCACACACTAGATGTGAGCCGTGACTAATTTCCTTTTTTTTACCCCTTGTCTGTCACAAAAAGGTTGCTAACAATTAAACTTCTATTGTCTAGTATTACGACAGCTGGGCTTTTGAACAAACCTTACAACCACAACACAAAATAAGTTAGCCAAATAGCCATTCTGAAGTTATACCCGATCATAGGTACAAAGGGACAAGGGGCTCTAGATTATTAATTAGAATGCAGCGATGTCAATGCTAAAATGCAAATTTTCTATTAGAAAGCACCGATAAGTATGCTGCTTATAATTATTAGGTATCTTTGATTAGTAATAATATTACATTACATGTAAATATGTTCTTTTAATACTTATGTACCTTGGTTATTTTTTGGTGTTTCAACTTTTCTCACAAATCGAGAACTATGCTACAATTTGAAGGTAATAATATTATCACCACAATTTGAATTTTGATACGATACTGTCTGTACACCTCCTCTAGTAAATTGTGTTCTGTGCTGTACACGTAGTTTATTTGATTCCATAGAATTTATCCAAAGCAGTTGATTGATTCAATCAATCAATCCAATTTTTGACTGACAGACAGGACACAGTGTGTCCTGTCTGTCAGTCAAAAATTGGATTCCAGTGTTGCCAGATCCGTAGGTCAAAACTATCCTAGATTTACTGCAAAATTATCGTGTTTTTATCGCATTCAAAAATACAGAATTTATACGACTGGGCACTCCAAATATGGTAACATCCAACCTCACGAGCTAAAAAAAAAAAAAAAGCTCATCGCCTAGAAAAAGGACTGACTGTGGTACCTTAAATTTCGTTATTTCCAAACTGTGACTGAACGAATGATGCTAAACCAGGTTTGTCACAAAATTATCGTAGAACTGACCAAAAAATATCGTGGAAAGTCGACGAATGATACAAATTATCGTGCGATACTTAATTATTATTTTTTATCGCATGCCCCTCGAAATAATCGTGGATCTACGATAATTATCGCACGTCTGGCAACGCTGACACACACACAAGTCCAGTGTTGCCAGATCCGTAGGTCAAAAGTATCCCAGATTTATATATCCTAGAAAAAGTACTGACTGTGGTGTGGTACCCTTACATTTGTTAGCGACTCGTTCTTTCCGAACTGTGATTGAACGAAAGGTACGAAACCAGGTTTGTCATAAAAATTATCGTAGAACTGACAAAAAATATCGTGGAAACTCGACGAATTGTATTTATTTATTTATTTAAGGACAACCAACAAAACAAACACCATGTACATTTATGAAACAACAGATATTGGGTTACATTTTAAAGCGCTGTCTTAATTATTAGAGGTTGCCACGACATGCAAAAACTAAAATTGTACGAATTATCGTGCGATACTTAAATTATTTTTTATCGCATGCCCCTCAAAATTGTCATGGATCTACGATAATTATCGCACGTTTGGAGACACTGCACAAGTCACAAAGGTCTTTGCAAAATACAAACAAAATAGCAATTAGCGATGCGCGATTATGAATGATACTAACTGAATCATTCGATTATTACATTCATTCGAATAATTCGAATGACTTCTAAAATGTATTACTAATTACTAATCAGTACTAATCGGGGGCTAATCAGTCAGTAGTGTAGTAGGAATCAACCACTAACGAATACAGAATTTTGCAACGGACTGAATGGTCATTCATTGATAATGAATGATACTGTAAGTAACTAATTTAGTAAAGAAGACCCGCGGATTATTACGAAACTAAATTCATTGGCTCTGCGACGCTATTTTCAAAAATTTCATTCATTTTACCTACAGCTAGTAATATTATTCTGTTCCTACAGGACAGTTGCTGGGGTAGTGTAAAAGCAAGTAACTAACTTCTTTTTCTAATTAGGTACTCATTTTGATCCCCTCTCGCTGTGTGTAATACACTGGTCGCCATTTTCGATTATAGCAGACCTCTCTTAGTAACCGCTATATAAGCCTTATGCTGTGGCGTTAAAGTACATTTTAGCTTTATTTATTTCAATATCAATAATCGTTTGATTCTATTACTAATTAGTAATGCTTATTCGATTATTGAAATTAGTATATTACTAATCTGGTATTCGATTTTTGAGATTAGTATTAGTAGTCAATTCGATTAATGAAATTAGTCATAATCGCGCATCGCTAAGCAATATTGACCATTCTAATTTTATTCGTCTTTTTTTGAAGTCCGAGGGCAAAGGTATCTGGCCCATAAAGCATTTTTTCTTCTTTTTTTGATGCTTTTTATTATACTTTAATAATTTTTCAAAACCGTTTTTCATAGAGGTACTCAAAAAAAGTGGCCAAGTGCGAGTCGGACTCGCGCACGATGGGTTCCGTACCATTATCTTTACTACCTGTTGCCGTTATTACTATCGAGCAAAAAACGGCAAAACAATGTGTACCTACGCCTGGCATAACATAACAGAATTCCATGGTGAGGAACCATGGAATTCATTTATTTCAAGAATGCCAAAAAACTGTACCTACCCAAATAGTGTCAAAAAGAAATAAATACCTAGTACCTTTGTAGTTGAAAAATTATAGGCATAGTTTGGTGAGTACGCCAGGCGTAGAACCTACGCCTGGCGTACTCACCTCGTTGCTCGAAAACAGAACCAGCAATGGCTCATTCTATCTCAATAAAAAGTACTGGAAATAGTAACCTCTAATAGTGTAATTGTTATTTGACTTTTACACTAGAAAGTCATTTCATTTTGATGAGCCCATCGTCGCTCTATGCTGTTGGATGTATATGCAGTCTTTAGTCCGTTAGTCACCTTTTACGACATCGAACAAAAGTGAGGGATTGGTAGTATTATTTTGATGAGCCCATAGTTGCTATATGCTGTTGAATGTATGTGCAGTCTTTAGTCTGTTAGTCGCCGTTTACGACACCGAAGGGAAAAGAGGGGTTGGTAGTATTATTTTGATAAGCCCATCGCCGCTCTATGCTGTTGGCTGTATGTGCTGTCTTTAGTCCGTTAGTCCCCTCTTAAGACACCCAAGGGAAGAAAGGGGTTGGTAGTATTATTTTTATGAGCCCATCGCTGCTCTATGCTGTTGGATGTATGCGCAGTCTTTAATCCGTTAGTCGCCTTATACGACACCGAAGGGAAGAGAGAGGTTGATAGTATTATTTTAATGAGGCCATCGGTGCTCTATGCTGTAGGATGTATGTGCAGCCATTAGTCCATTAGTCGCCTTTTACGACACCCAAGGGTAGAGATGGAAAGACTGCACATACCTACTATCCAACAGAATAGAGCGGCGATGGGCTCATCAAAATAATACTACCAACCCTTCTCTTCCCTAGGGTGTCGTTAAAGCAACTAACGGGTTAATATTTAATAAAATAACCCAATTCATATTGTATTGGATTGTTTTATTTTCTCGCATTCGTAGTGAAAAGCAAAGTGTAAAACACGGCGCTAAAAACCCATTTTTTTTATTTGTTTTATTTATTTAACATTTCAAAAAATACAATAAAAAATACTTAATCTAATAGCATTACCTTAAACCACTGAGGTTTGTCTGTAATGCCTATGTGATATACCTACGTCGGTGTTGAACAGGTATGGACGTGCAAAACTAATAATAATCTTCAATCAATCAAATATTACATGTTAACAAACAAAAATTAAAAAAAAAAAAACAAACAAAAAAAAAATGTATTTTTAAAGAATTCTTTTGAGATTAACGTAAGCGTAACAATGAAAAAAAAACGTAATGTTCTAATTAACAGGAGCTCACATCTGGAGAAAGAAATTTTTGAGTTGTGTTATAAAATTATCCTGATTTAAATTATCGAGGGCCGGCGGTAGTTCGTTTATTAGTCGAGGAACCAAGAAGCGCGTCGTTCTCTCGCCGTACAGGTTTTTTGCGCGCGTAGTGCATAGGCGACCTTGAGTTATTGCTCGTGTTATTAGAGGATGTTCAATTTTTTTTCTAAACTCAGGATTAAAATAATTTTCTTTTAACAAACTAAGTTTAAATTGATTATGGACCGTGAGCACCTTGCAGTGTTTAAAAGGCCTATTTCGTCGTCATTGTACTGTATCTTTACAGCAGTAGACACAATATTTTTTAATATTCTAAGTTGTAGTTTGTAGATTTTCTCAACATATGTATGAAACGTGCGACCGTAACTACTGAGACAATATTGAATGTAAGACCCGGCAAGGGAATGATACAACATTAGCTTAACCTTGTAGGGAATACGATTTTTTAAAAATTTTATCTGTGCTAAGAATTGTCGCAGTTTTCCACAGACATGGTCAATATGAAGCCCCCAGTTAAACCCGCCATCCATCCTAAGGCCGAGGTACGTGTGAGAGTTAACTAGTTCAATTGCAGGACAGTTGCAGGCAGTGGTATGAGATGAATGTAAACAATTGTGATTGTGGGCCATTATGTTTCCAACCGGGGCGTGTTTTAGATACGGCGATTTTATATGCATAAGTTTGGTCTTGTCAGGGTTTAAGACGAGGCCAGCGTCATGGCACCACTTAGCCACGGCGTCAAAATCCGCCTGCATTAACTCACAAGCTTCACTTACATTTTTCCTTCCAATAACTAGGCATGTATCATCGGCAAACTGATAGCACGTACAGCTGGTAACACATTCGCTCATGTCGTTCACGTACGACAAAAAGTGAAGCGGTCCTAAAACCGATCCCTGCGCCGTGCCTTGAGAGACATTTACGCAATAACTACGAGTACCTGCCACTCCTACACAGAACGTACGGTTGTACAAATAGTTCTTACACCAGTTATACAGTGGTCCTCGGATACCACACTGGTCTAGCTTAAGCAAGAGTTTTGAGTGATTGAGGGTATCGAATGCCCGAGAGAAGTCGATAAAAACTACTAACACGTTCTTTTTGTCATTGAAATATTTATTTACTTCATCGGTGAATTTAGAAAGAAGGTCAAATGTGCCCTTCCCCTGCTGGAAGCCAAACTGGTTGGGATAAATAATATCGTGCTTATTGTAGAATGACTGTATTTGTGTACAAATATATTTTTCTATTATCTTATCGATAGATGAGAGTAGTGTTATGGGGCGGTAGTTCTCATAGTTGTCTCGTTTTCCTTTTTTAAATATAGGTCGCACGCATCCGCTTTTTAAATCTACAGGATATAAACCTTGTTTAACGCTGCAGTTAATAAGATTCGCTATAGCACCTGAGACTTTCTCACCTACGATTTTAACTTCAGATAACTTAATTGCATCTAATCCTGGAGCCTTGTAAGAATCAAGTTTTTTTATAATATTGTGTATTTTCTTACTAGTTGCCCTTTGAAAGAATATACTACAATTAGTAGATTCTGAGCCCTTTCTAGTATCAAGCAGCCTGGTATCACACTTATGTGATATGTTTTTTACAATTTTGTCGAAGGAGCTAGCAAAATTATTGGCAATTTGTTTTTCAGTCAAACCTTGTGCATTAAATGCATTGAGTATTGCTTGGTCTATAGACAATGTTATTCGCCCTAACATCTTATTAATTATATGGTATACTTTTTTGGAATTTTTAAAATTGTTTTTGATATAGTTCATATAATATGAGTTCCTGCGCTGTTCTAGAATTTTGTGGACTTTATTTCTAATAATGTTGTAGTCTAATCTTAGTTTTGGGTCGTTTGGATTTTTTTCCATAATCTAAATAAGTTATCTCGCTTGTCACAAAGGCGAACAATATTGCCGTCAATCCAAGGTACTTTAAAAGTGTTATGTTTTTTGTTTGTGCATTTTACGGACTGATTTCGTGCATTGTTAAATGAGTTATATATGAATTCATAAATTTTGTCAGGATTATTCATTTCGTTGGTTTGGGACCAGTTTACCTTACACAACTCTTCACTTAAAATGTTATTGTTCACTACTTTTTTTGTCGCCTCCTGTATATGACTCGGAGCCACGCAGGTAAAAATTATTGCCCGGTGATCGGCTAGTAGAGATCGAGCGCTGCCGAGTATGGATCTAGTGTGGGAAAGCGCGCGAATATATGGTCAATACAAGTTTTAGTGATAATATTTAACCTTTGTTCAATCCTAGTATAATCTGTTATTCCACACGACAATCCAAGCTCGCTCAGTGTTTCCAGATATGAATCCCTGTATGAATTTGCAGTTTTCAAGTCGATATTTGTGTCACCTATAAGAAGTAAATTGTGTTTTAGTTCAAAAGAGGAGATACACTTACGTAATTCTCTCACAAACAGTGTCTTATTAGATGACGGCGGCCTATAAACAGCACACACACCTACGCTTTGATTACAACCTAGTTTTAATATTCCAAATAGACTTTCGAAAGTAAAACTTTTTTGATTTATGACAGTAAATTTTAAATAGTTTTTTGTGTAAATTATAATCCCACCACCTTTCTTATGAGATCGCAGTTGTGTGTGCATATTATAGCCGGGTATATTATATAATTGGGAGATGCTTTCGCTTATTCCAAACTCCGTTAAAACTATAATATCCAACGGAAAAAGGCTACTATGAATAACTTGCAACAGTTTAGTATAATTTTTAATTAACGACCTTATATTTATGTGCAGACAAGAGAATCTATAGATTAAAACTCGGTTTCTATTTACTCCTTCGCTAAAGCTCAAGAGTAAAACTACCTCGTATATAATGGGTCATTTTAGCCTCTTGTATAACAATCTACTATTTTATTACCTACTAAGGAATTAAGATTGGAATAACACTATGGAATTGGTTATTGTTTTTTATATATTTTAGCATTTTATTAACGCTTAAATATCCTTAAGTAAAATTTTAAACACTGAAAAAAGACGACAACCTCAGGCGGGAATCGAACCACGCACCATCGCAAAATGTTACTATGGAATTGACTAAAATAAAATACATATTTAATAACAGTAAACCAAGGGTGGCCAAAAAAGGGGGTCCTGAGGTTGGTGTCTTTGGCAGGAGCTCGTAAACGAGTGATCCGATTTGGATGCGGTTTTTTTTAAATGAAGGCTGGTTTTTTAGTGGTGATTCTTACTTTGACTATAAATCTATCAATACATTACAAATCACTAGATTTGTAATCGAGGGTGAACCCACTTAAACTTATATTTATGTATCAAGCATTGCTTATTTATGATTTGTTGATCGTGAATGAATGTATCCGACATATTTATCAAAGGTTTAATAATGAAAATTATTGTTTATAAAATAACAGTAGGTATGTACCTATATATAAAAAAATCAATAACAAAGGGTTTTGACGTAAAATTGAGCAATCACAATAATCTTCACAATGTTTATACTTAAGTAAAAGTTATTTTTAAAAAAATATATAATTATTTAATACTCCATACCTAGTTAATTATTATACTAACTAAAAAAATCGGTTTCCGAAAACTATGCGTTCCCACCGCGGCGGGCGTCAAGCAAATTGGTGTGTATTGCAATATTGATCTTTGGCACTTTCATAATAGTGGTCAGTTTGTAAGTAATTAAAGTAAGAAGTGTGTTAAGCCAATGATATTGTGTTAAGCGCTATCTATTGTAACTTGTTCATACTAAGATGCGTCGCTGTTCTGAAATCAGAATCTTAAATAATCATATCCGGAATTCCGAACGCTCTTCAGCATCATCCTTCTAGATCGATCTGAGAAATTCATATTCTGAAAAAATCAGAATTTGTGTGGAGCAAACTGATATTGTATGGTATTCCTGCCTTTCTGAATTCAGCAAGCCATTCCGGCTGTGTGAGGCCAGCCTAAAAAAAGTAAATTTTAAGTTGACCTCCACAAAACTAGACTGTTTGTCGGCCACCATCTTCGAGTATTATTTAATGCTCTAAGATCACCGGTGTCTGTATCTACTATGTTTGGTAAAGACTGTCGCCATAAACAACTCCCTTCCTTACTCCTCCCTCTCTTAAACTCTCATTTACCCATTTCAGTGGACCTCAACATTCTTGGCATGGACATCGGCCAGGAACTGAATCCAAAATGCTACATCGAGAGTGTTATTTTAACTGCGTCCCGTAAGTTTGGTATTCTCAATAAGGTGAGGCGGTTTTTAACTCCCGAGCAGCGCTGTTTACTGTACAAGACTCAGGTGCGATCGAGTTGGAGTATTGTTCTCATCTATGGGACGGCTCCGCTAAATACCTCCTCGATGCACTTGATACACTGCAAAGGCGAGCGGTATGCATTATTGGAGATGCTGAGATTACGCAGCCTCTCTTGAGGACCTCCAGCTGCGTAAAGACATTGCTTCACTCAGTGTCTTCTACCGAAATTATTACGGAGTGTTCTGAAGAACTTTTTGATCTAATCCCGCCCTCTCCTTTCCTGTCCCGGACTACACATGCTGGTCTTAGGAACCACCATCATACTGTGCAGAATATCAGCACTCGTACCAAAAAATTTGGCCAGTCGTTCCTCTGTAAGACCATTCGGCTTTGGAGTTCTCTGCCGGCGCATGTTTCCCAGCTCCTATAATCCTGGGTCTTTTAAACAGGGTGTGAAACGGCATTTATGCAGACCGTCATGAATGGGTGCGCTTATTATCGTGCTTGTTCCACGATGAGGAGCGCTCTCATTATTTTGGACTGCATCGGCATTACCATCAGGCAGGATGTAGTCACTATAGCTTCGTTATCCACTTGCGCAGCCTTGTGTCGAGCTGCCTCAACCTGAGCGTGCTGCGGGCTGAGGAATGTTCATGGATCTCCACTTGAGCCTACATAATATCGTACCGAGCGGCAAGCCTCAACCCGAGCCACCATATCAGCGCCATATCGCCAGCCATCTATGGTCACTACAAAAGGAAGCAACGTCAGAAACGAAAACATCGATGGTGGACTAAGGAATTAAAACATCAGCGAAATAAACAACTGCTGTCAGATATGACTTTTTAGGGCTATATTTCACCAGGACACCATGGCGGCGCAACCAGTTACTCACCTGGTGTCCATTTGGTTGCGCAACCAATTTGGCGGCGCCACCAACTCGGACGCCTGCACAGAATGTTACTGGTTGCGCCGCCACGCTGGTCGCGCCACCACTAACTACTATAGCGTTGTATGGTGTCTCACTCACTCGGCCGCCAGGCGCCCGCCAGTGACGCCCCCACCTCATTGGATGCAACACGTGTGCACTGTTGTTTTGTTTTTTAACTGCTTATTTTAATATTTTGATTGTTTGTTAATTGCATACGATGGATAATTTCGATACAGAAAGGTTTATTATCGAAATTCAAAGTAGACCATTAATTTGGGATAATTCCTCATCAGATTGTTCCGATAGAGATTTGAAAAAGAAATGTTGGGAGGAAGTTGTAGATTTGTTTGGAGAACAGGAGCAAACCGTTGAACAAAAAAAGAGCTTAGGTAAGTCAACAACATATATTTTTATAAATGAATTATTATCAATAAATGTTCATGATGATTCTGGTGTAACTTGGACAGCCAAAAGCCCGTTGTGAGTGAAGTTGTGTATGTATTTATTAATGAATATAATTATTTTGCCATGGAAGTGGGTTTTCGTTTACAAAATAATGTGTAAAGTTATCTCGAGTGGTAGTAGCAGCACGCCCTCCTCTAGTGAAATTTTGCTGTGTTGTAGTTTGAAAGCCCGTTATTGTCAGAGTATCATCATATGAATATCCATCTCTAGAACGTACAAAATTGTGTAACACACAACAACATGTTCTCACAATGGATTTTGCTAAATCTGTGTGGACATTTAATGGTCTGTCTGTGGAAAATTCTCCATTTATTTGTTAAAATGCCGAATGTGCACTCGATGCAAAGAGAATAGTTTAATGTCTTTGACTCGATGTAACGGCGAGCTCTCGATAGTCTGTAGTTAAAAAATTTCTTTTCGGCACTGAGGTTGTTTCCTCCGTATGGACGCATAATATTTGTGCTCAACCCGAATGCTTCATCGCCTATAAATACGTAAGGGAAACGCATTGGGTTATTTTCTGAAATTTGTAGGGGCTCTGGAATATAGAGTTAGTCAGCTCAGTCCGTTAAGATAGATCAGTTTGTAGGTGGAGAGGAGTCACTAGACTTTGGTGTACCACAAGGTAGTGTTCTCGGACCTACCTTGTTTTTAATCTATATAAATGACCTGTGCAAACTGAACATTCCAAACTGTAAAATAATAACGTATGCTGATGATACAGTTCTACTAGTTCATGGTTATAGTTGGAGTGAAGTACAAGTTCTTGCTGAAAATGCGTTAAGATCTGTTATGGGCTGGCTTCAATCCAATCTCCTTACTCTTAACGTTGCCAAAACAAAATTTCTTCCTTTTGCTACAAACAGTATCTCCCAACCTCCCCCTTCATTTGTTATCTGTGCGCATACATGTCTAAAAGATACCTCCCTTGTTTCTTGCAGTTGTGACCAAATTGATAGGACTACTTGTCTTAAGTACCTTGGTATTATAGTTGACAGTGAGATGTCCTGGAGACCTCATATCGAATCCTCTGTTCCCAGAATTAGAAAACTAATGTTTGTTTTTAAAAAATTAAGAAACATTCTTGATTTCCGTTGTCTTAAAACTGTCTACTATGCTCTAGCTCAATCCGTACTTTCGTATTGCATTACTTCTTGGGGCAGCTCCGGCAAAACACGTTTGTTGAGACTGGAGCGAGCCCAAAGAGCTGTCATTAAAGTCTTAACTAAAAAACCCCGTCTTTACCCTACCACTTCCCTGTATTCACTGTTTCAAGTCCCAACGGTGAGGCAATTGTTTATTCTTCACACTATCTTACGTAAGCACTCCAATATCCCCTACGACCTTTTAACAGCAAACTCTAAGCGCAGAAATGACAACATCTGCGAAATACAATTCCGTCGTACCACTGTTGCCAGTCGCCACTTTTATTTTATAAGCTCTGCATTATACAACAAAATAAATAAAGTTATCAGTATTTATCCTCTAACGCTAAAGCAATGTAAGAAAAGAATCCTCATTTGGCTTTCTACTCTCTCTTACGAGGACACAGAAGGGCTTATGAAGTCCGTCGAATAAACTTGCAATAAAACACACACACACACACACACACACCCATACACACACACACACACACACACGCACACACACACACACACAAACTTTTATTGTACCTAGTTATGTTTAAAAGGTTAATAATTGTAAACTGTATGTATAAATACTGCCCTACCTCGGATACTCTTTGGGGGCGGGCGTTGTTATCTGCTACACAGTTTTTAAGCTTAAGCGGATAGCATCGTTTAAAAATGTTATATTTGAAACCATTTATCGTTCAATAAACAAATTTTATTATTATTATTATTATTATATTTAAAGTATTACTTATGAGTTTCTTATACAATTCAGTTTCTTGGAAAATTGCTGAATCGCTACTTTTCCCATAGGCACCGACGTCTATATAAATAAAATTATAATTAGCGTCACATGCAGCCATCAATACCAATGAAAAAAAGTGTTTATAGTTATAATACATCGAACCAGAATCAGCAGTTTGAATCAGTCTTATGTGCTTTCCATCGATACTACCGATGCAGTGTGGAAAGTTGGCATGTTTTTCGAAACCATCTGCTATTTTCATCCAGTCATTTGCAGTAGCCGGAAGTGATAAACATGTTTGCAACTTATTCCAAATCACGGCACACACTTCTTTTATTATTGTGCTTAATGTTGTTTGTCCTAGACGAAAGTTATAATGCAATTCCCTCATCGTACATCCACTTGCGAGGTACCTGTAATTAACAAAAAGTAATAAGTAATATAATTTAATTTCCAGGGTTAGTGTTGCAAAAAAGATGGAAAAGCATCAGATCATGCTATGCGCTCAAACGCCAAAAAAATGTAAAGTCTGGTTCTGGAGCCACTAACCGCAAAAGCGAATACATATATTTTAAGCAGTTACAGTTTCTACAAAAAGTAGTAGCTATCAGAGAAGAAGGTGTAGAAGAAGAAAATTCGGAGATCACTGAAGTAGGCGAGCGACCTAAACAAAAAGTTACAAACAAATGTAAACTAACAGTAGACGATGATCCCTTTGTTCAAGCGTTAAATAATTCAATTGAGCAAAGACGCCGTGAGACAACAGAGCAGAGACTACGCGAGACAGCTGAGGTTGACGAAGATCGGCTATTTCTGCTTTCATTGTTGAGCACATTAAAAAATCTACCTCCTCAAGTTAAAATGGCTACCAAAATAAAGATGCTAACTTTGTTGAACGACGCGTCAGGTTTTTCTGGTAACAGGACGTTTGATTATGCTGATCGGTCATTTCGGAATTCTTCAGAAATTAATTCAGGTGGTAGGATGGTGAGTCAAGAGACCTATCATCCTGGTTATTCGACGCAACGGCAAGTGATTGCTACTGAATATCCTGGACCGAGTTATAGGACAAACACGAATTATCAGAATGAACCTATTACAAGTAGTCCTAATTCTCCGTATAATTCTATGAATACAATGACATATGCAAGTTCTCCAAGCGACACACATGATTCACAGGACTCAGAACCACTTATGGATCTATATAGCACTTAAACGTTCATGGCTTGTTTGTTTGTCTACATTTTTTAATAAAACTTACTTTAAAAATGTTCATAGTTTGTTTTAACTTACCTTAATGTTACAAACAACTTTTCTTCGGAACTGATTGATTTTCTTAATATTGTGTCTTGCTTCAACAAATCATTTTCACACAAAGTCAGTAACTCATCAAAGGATCTCACGGACATCCTCAATAGCTAAAAAACTTATCCGGATATCTTCTTAGATCGTCGTATATGTTGACGAATTGTCCTTTCTTACAGCGATCGGCTAAATAAGGATGAACCCACCACTGTTTCTTTTTTCTTTTGAACTCTCTTTTCCTACGTACATACAGCAGTAGTGCTATCTCTTCGAGGTCCATTTTGATACTGTCTTCAGTGTGGTGTGGCGACTCTGGTGTCTGTATGGTGTCTAGTTTGGTAGCTTACGGACACCACGGTGGCGCAACTAGTTGTGCCGCCATGGTGTCCCGGTGAAATATAGCCCTTAAAGGCGTAGAAGAAACTATTTGAAATTTTCTTCGATCAACAGTTGGTACATAGATGAATGATTGGTCTCGCCGAGCGCAGCGAGACCAATCATTAATCTAAGAGTTGGTAGGTATTGTTGATCGAAGTAAATTTTACTAGAATGAACTCTAAAGCCTTTGAAGATCTATGTAACAAGCTTGAACCAATAATTGGAAAAAAATACGTCATTGCGCAAAGTCTGTGGTTTTCGTATAACTTATTTAATTCAATACAATTTTATCTTTATCCATTTTGCCGCGTACCGAGCACACGCACAAACGTGTCCACTAAGCGCACGCCTCGGACTGAGGCGCTTTTGAGCGCGCCAAAAAACCGACACAATATGGCTCGGCTCGCGGCGACGAATTTGCCTCAGGACGCGGCGTGCCGCAGATTGAGGCACCGTCCCCACTTGCGCTGCCTCGGGATAAGGCAGCCGCTCGGTTCGAGGCTGTCTCTAGTGGATACGCGACTTTATGACGTGTCACATCAAAAAAAAAATGATATTGTTTTCCGGTAGTTTAATACCCTGGCTTTGATTATTTCAATGCACAGTAAGACTTTATAAAGGACATAAAAGGTAAATAAAACTCCATGGTACAGTATAAAATAATATTTATTATACTGAATAGTGACTGTGACATAATTGAGTCTGTAATAATAATGTATTTGCTTTTATAATTATGATTTTAAAGGAACCAGCACAATGGCACTATATTTCATTTTGCTCTTTATTATATGCAGTTAGTTATTATATACTTTGTTAGATTATTCGAAGTTTATAAATTGCCATTTTGAAATACGGGAAAGAGCTTTATATTTCGGCCTTTTTCATAAATACATTTTTCTGATAGAACTATGTCTCACAATGAGAAAGTATTATAACGACATTTCGTCATTATTATGTATAAATGTACAAAAATTTTAACAGGTGTGTCTAACTATCCTGGTGGATATTGACGTTAAACGCTTTTAATATGCGTCTGCGCTTATATATTTATAGCACGACAAACAATATTTCAGTGTGTCAATTCATCATCAAGACACTAGTCAATATCCTACGAAACTTCGAACATGTATCGCATATTTATAAATTTTTAACAGTAGAATTAAAAACCAAATTCTATGCGTCTATGCTTAATCAATAAGTTTGGAATAATTCTTTATGTATGATCGTTACAAATTATGAATACTAAAGAATGACGCAAAACCTCGAGAGGTTAACATTAATATTGTATGGCTTGAAACAAAGTGATAAAACGGATGTCAATATTATTGAATATGAAAAAGGCCAACAGGTAGACAGAGTATTGTGTATATTAGACTAGCTTTTACTTATAATTCAACATAATTATGAATATATATCAAATAGGTAAATAAGTTAGCAACACAAGAAATGAGGAAACAAATATCTATGTGAATAAGGCTAAGATATTTTCAATGCACTTAACGAGAGTACATAACTACAACAGAAAGATAATAGAACATAAGAACATTTCTAGAAATACTGTGGTGTATCTTTGAGGACTTTCATAAATAAAGTTTTATTAGATTACAAAAAGTCAAAACCAAAATTAACTTAAAACCTAGTTTATAATATTACTATTGAACATTAACAATGATTTACTATAACAAAATAGTTATGTGACATTCAGCTTTTTCTGTAATAAAGTGCTTATAACATCACTAAAAAGTTAACACAAATCGTTAAACCATTTTCACTGACATAAACAACAACGATTCTAATAGAAATTAAATGCATTTATGTATAACACATAAAAAGTGAACACAATTGTATAGTATTTAAGCCTATGTGTCTATAAGCGTGCAATTGAGAGAAAAAATCTAACAAAAAATATCTGCATCGTTGCTATAGGTGGGATCACTAGGACATCACTAGGATACATCACTTAAATTAACTATGGGGTAAATAGGGAATGGTGCTATGTTCAGTCTGAGCACACGTTAACTATTGTCAATGTGAGGATGTAACCAGTAAACCATTTATCATGATCCATTAAAACAATATAAATGCAGTATCAGATTTACAGTTCCGTTAACACAAAGTCACACAATTAGAAAGGAACAACATTTTAAATCAACACATCAATTGTTAAGGATACCCAAAATGGAAAAAGATTCATTTCTATAACGCATCGTACACAACTATAAACTTACAAAATAATATAAATTACCAAGCATTATACCTGCTTACCGCAATAGAGTAATATCTAAAGAGTTTATCATAAATTTGCATTAATATATAAATACAATTGAATTTTTGTTTATACTTTAAGTTACTTTTATAACAATACGCTTGTCAGGTATGATCGAACTTGACAGTCGAACACAACATTACACAATTAGAACAAGACTAATAGGAAGTCAAACCATCAATATATAATTAATTGGTGGAGATATAACATACGCTATTTTCGGAGGCCTATAATCATCATATAACTTAATAACCTATAATCATCATATAAATTATAATAACTTTACAATTATATACTGTTTCGACTCAAGGAAACGACTAGTTAGCTAAATAGGTATTTATAGATACACGAGATAGATACAAAAACCAAAACGCAAAATCATAATGGTTTGGGGGGGCGTCAAGTGTTCATATAGGGACATGAAAATGTATCACAATTATTATCTGGGGCATTTGGAATCACAGTTGTTGCATTTATATACAAATTGTTTATCATCTAATAATATTATTGCTTCTTTGTATCATGATTATAAAAATAACATTTCACAAGCATTCTAACCGTTACGCGGAAATAATCGACGTGGTCTGAATGTATCGTTTCATTTGGTGTTAAAGTTTAAAAAGTGGCATGACCAAATACGCGTTTCGTTAATGCACTTGGAATGCCAAAAGGCATAAACTAACATCTGAACACTAAGTAGTTCAATTGAATTCGAAAATCTACAAAATATAGATCCGTTCTGTGTTCATAACATTTGACGCCCCCTCAACTATCCTAAACACGTAACATCTAAACGCTATTGCAAGTCGTTCGAAGGCGAGGCGTGGTGTCGCGCGAGCACCGCGGCGGGTTCGCTCGAGAAGCAATCGAAGCTCGCGTCTAGGAACAGCTCCTGGAGGAAGCGGCGCGCGCATAGCATATACGAATCCTTTGCAAGTAGCGCACACACGTCGGAGTACACGCACGGGCTGCGGAACACTTCTGGGTGGCGTTGTTTCAACGTCAACAGTGCTGACCGCGTCTGTGATGGAAAGGGTACAATATTTACATTGTTAAAACTTTCGCGTTAATGCGTCAAAATGTGTAAAATGTAATTGCGGTGGCTGTTTGGGGTTACCAGGCTTGTCAGTGCAGTCTGGGGTTTAATCTCTGCACGATCTCTTGTGGTAGTAAAAGTAGTTGCTCTTTGCTGGATTCTAATTATTTTTATCTTTGGGTACAAAATTTGTTTTTTTACAGATCAGATGTTTGGTTAAACGGGTTTCTCAACCATTCTGATTTTAAGTCTTGGCAACCCTCATCATAGTAGGCAACACATACAATTGGCTATTTGACAGTTGTAACAATTAAATATAAAATATGTCGGAAATGGTAGGTAATGATTTAACGATAATTATCTATTTAACGATATTATTATATATTTAACGATAGTTTTTTCTTATTAAGATAATTTGTAAATATTTTATTTTTACAAAATAAATTTGCGATTTTTATCTGTGGATTACAAGACCCGAAACACGGGCGGCCATGATTGAGCTTCATGTGACGTCACATTACACAAAGTATACAAAAACTATCTGTCAGGTTTCATTTAAAATATTTTAAGTTGTTTTTCAACTAGATTGATATTTTGAGTTTTTTTGTGTCAATATGTTATCTACGTCATGACGAATGTCAATATGTTATCTACGTCACGGTGATTTCACAGTTGGAGTATGGGCGATCTGTCATATTCCAGTGCTGTTAGTACTAAAAGTCAATTACGGACCGCCGAGATGACAAATTATTGTAGGCACAAAAGTTGTGTTCCTTCTGGTAGTTGACAATCAATTTGGGACGCCATCTTGACACGCCCTACGAATTGGAACAAATGTTTTGTATGGACGTTCTTGTCTATCTCTTTAGGTCAATGATTGTACGGGGTATAAAATAAGCGTTTGTAATTCTTTAAATACTTTTTCGAAAACTGTCAAGTAGCCAATTGAACAACATAAACATAAATATGCCTGTATTAGGGGCACCGCTCTTCCTGGACATTATAAAATTATATATATGCAATATAATATAGGTTTTATAACATTTTAAATAAAATAAAACAATCTTTCTTATACTTAACTTAAACTAAAACTAAATGGGCACAAATTTATTACACTATCTATATCTTTAATTTAAAAGAGTACTGACCCTAGTCTTTAATTTAAATGAGTAGCTAGTATCCCTTTTTAAACATAAA
Source organism: Scoparia ambigualis (assembly GCA_963921215.1). Lineage (NCBI taxonomy): Eukaryota > Metazoa > Arthropoda > Insecta > Lepidoptera > Crambidae > Scoparia > Scoparia ambigualis. Next base: position 20,177,355 of record OY992506.1, read on the forward strand.
TATGCCTGTATTAGGGGGCACCGCTCTTCCTGGACATTATAAAATTATATATATGCAATATTATATAGGTTTTATAACATTTTAAATAAAATAAAACAATCTTTCTTTTACTTAACTTAAACTAAAACTAAATGGGCACAAATTTATTACACTATCTATATCTTTAATTTAAATGAGTACAGTACACATAACGTATAGAGAGATTAGAGACTAACACATAGATTTATATTCTAGTATATTCTTATAAATATTACGGTCACAGATAATCTGTGTGGTCCTAAGAGCGATTCTGTATCATCATAGCTGAAAGTTTTTAACCCTATTGTTATATTATAAAGTATGTATTGCGTCTGACCTGCCGCAAGTGCGTGGGGTTGGCCATGTAGTGCGCGTGGTGCAGAACTTCAGCGTGGGGAGGGCGCTCCATAGCCGACGGGCTGCTGGGCGGGCTGCGAACCTCACAGCCCGACCCTTCCATACCTGCATTGGAATATCACCATTAACGTACATGCAGACACGACAGTGACATATACAACGTCAGTCGGAAAGGGGGTACTAAGCCGAAAGGAGGGTAAAGTATACATGATAGTAAATAACTATTGTCTAAAAACTTTTCCTAAAAAAATTATAATTTTAGATTAACAGCCGTGGTAGCCCTGGCGGTCAGCTGTTTTGAGAGAGAGAGATAGATTTGTGTTCATTAAGTTCATTGCCGGGGTTAACAAGTGGCGTTAACCCCGCCCCTATTCAAGGTTGTACATTTTTTAAATATGAATATGCATAAAATATGAATGTTTTCTGCAAAGTTTATATTTGCAATATAACAGTTGATAGTAGCACTTTCTGTTGTCCGCGGCTTAGTACCCCCTTTCCGACTAAAGCGCAGGACAAACACAAGCGGCGTCGGGCGCGGGCGAGGCGCCCGCCCGCTCATTCGTGTTCCATATCAATGTATCGAAGCGGTGGGGCGCGGGACATATACATGCCGCGTGGCGCGGGCGGGGTGCTCATACGCCGTCCCCGCGCCGCGCCCGAGACCGTTTGTATTTGTCCGGCGCCTACCGTTGTAGAATAAAACAAATACAGTGACTTGGCCCCCGAGCGAGCGATAATTGCCTAAACTGTAGGGCTGTCGCTTTACGAGCGGCAGCGGCGGGCGCAGAGACGAAACACGCATTTACGTACGGCTCAGCCGCGACTGCGACGACGCGTACGTAACGTACGAGATGGCTCGGCCGCGCTCACATACAAGCCGCTGCTCGGTGCGTATGTATGAAGATACCATTCTACTATGACAGTGATGCCCTGGTTGAGTTTTTTCTAAATTATTATGAATTGAGAACCGAATTCACAAAAAGCTCTCTGTAGTGCAACTTAAGAAACATATTTAGATATTTTTCTGACGTTTATTGTATTTATTATCTAGTCTCTATCTAGTATCTAGGCTATTTGTATTATTACCTAAATTGGCTACAATTAGCCATAATCAAAAAAGTTGTTACTTAGGCTCGTATTCTAAAACCAAACTCAAACCTCTGCTTGAGTACATTTAAAAAGGGATGGTGCTATTCATTGCATATATCGCCATCCCTTTCTAACTGTATTCAAGTATGGATTTGATTTTAAGTTTGATTTTAGAATTAGCCTTAGACATGCAGATCAACCTTTCCAAAACAGCAAAATTTCTCCAATCTATAGTTGATACTTATACCCCTTGTTACAAAGTTCTAAATGTTTTGAAGAAAATTGGAGCAATGAACAATTAAGGAGCTTGAGCTCGGCTAAGGCTTTCGGTTTGCGATCCAGCCAGTTAGGCAACTTTCGCAATGCTGGGTGGCCAAATTAAAAACATCTAAAGCTCCTTCGTGCTTCGAAAATCACGTAATAGCGTTGGTCCCGGTTGTTGTCGTAAGATAGCAGGCGTTAAAACCCACAGGGTATCCGGGAAACTGCATTTTAGATTAATCAGCCAAACCGTTCGTAGGTGACCCTGTGGGTTTCGTAGATGAAACAACCATTTAAATTGGATGTTATTAATTAGAAAGAACTCAATCCACAACTTGGTTAAAATTTAGTTATGGGCTGATTTTTCCATCCTCGGATAAAAATTATCCGTCTGATAAAGTATGAGGCGACCTACCCGAAATGTCACTTGTAAAAAGAGAAAAGACATGATTTGACAGCAAATTTTTAAATTGGTTGCATAATACTCATACTAGCGAATAAGTTTTAATTGACAATTGAAAAATCGGCCCTAAGTATACCAAAAAGGATACCATGTGTGGCGGCGCTACCTACCGCATACGCCGCACATAGTTCGACACGAAGCCTCTCAACCGTGTCAACAGATGGCGCTACAAAAATCAACTCAACGACATCTCCATACTAACAGAGAAATAGTATGGGAAGCCTGCATCGCGGTAGCGGAGTTACACCACCTCCTTCGCTATATATAGCACCTCCAACTAACATCCCTTGGACCTCGGTCCCCGAGCTATACCACCCAGCTCAGAGGAAGATCTTCCCTTTGCCTTCCTCACAGTTGTCATCCTTCTACCTTCCGCTTCCCTACATTGGTGACCCCGACGGAGCACAGAAGCACCTTCAACATCGTCGCAGCGGCCCATCCATCACTCCTCCATCCATCATCGAGTCTACCTTCGCCAGCAGACACAGCAAGCCAGCAATCAAGCCTCAAGGTTCCACCGCAGCATCTTGGACGACGCTTCCTGGACCTTCGGCACACTCGACGGCATCATCCCGACCTGGTCTCCGCAGCCCACGACCGGTGCATCAATGTCGGCCGCATCACTCCGGCGTGGCAGCCCTGCACACCAGCAGCTCGGACCCACCGTCATCACCTGTGTCTCGATTCACCGCAGACAGGAAGCAGCACACTGCATCACTGGCAACGCGCCTTCACCCCACCCGTCTCGACTCACCGTAGACTGGGGCATCCTGCAGCAGCACTCTCCACTGGCACTTGCAAGCTCTGACGCACTGACCGCTGAGCACACTCACTGACATCGACCTCCGGTCTCAGGGGGGAGTGATGTGGCGGCGCTACCTACCGCATACGCCACACATAGTTCCGACACGAAGCCTCTCAACCGTGTCAACAGATGGCGCTACAAAAATCAACTCAACGACATCTCCATACTAACAGAGAAATATTATGGGAAGGCTGCATCGCGGTAGCGGAGTTACCCCACCTCCTTCGCTATACATAGCACCTCCAACTAACATCCCTTGGACCTCGGTCCCCGAGCTATACCACCCAGCTCAGAGGAAGATCTTCCCTTTGCCTTCCTCACAGTTGTCATCCTTACCGTCCGCTTCCCTACACCATGTAATATAGATAATTTTGGTACGTATATAACTTTTGACAAAATTGTGGATCAAGTCTTTTCTGCTTAACTACGTCTAATTATTATTAATATATTTGTCTGTGTTTGTCAATAACATACTTTAACCGTTACACAACAAGGTAAGCTTTACTTAAATACTACTAAGGCTATTAATATTTATATGTGATCGAAAAATATTATAGACATTATAAACGAGGTGACTGTTTCATTGCTACTATGGCAATGGAGTTTTAAAATTCCATTAACAGTACCTTCACGTCGCCTGAATCTAGTAAAGAGAAAGAAATATACCAGTTAAACAGAGTGCGATTGAAAATAATCAAGGTAATGCTATCACAACAAGATCGTGTATGGCACACATGCTTTTAACTCACGCTATGCATCAATGAAAAAATATCATTTTATCATGCAATGAAATTATAATGAGGCCAATGTTACATAATAATTATTGTACTTTACGAGAAATTATAACTGTGTTACGACAGGTGTAATTTTTATTTTATCTCTACTCTTTTATGCACCTGAAATTCTAACCCTGAGGTAGAAGGATCGATATCTAATAAGTGTGCAAAACAACAAGAATGTTAGTTCTGTTATCCGAAAAATGTGGTGAGATATCGAATGCATACAGTAAAGATTTTTAGGTGAGATAAGGCCAGGCGCTTCCTAATTATTGTGGGAAAAAATAATCATCTGGAGAAATATAACTACACTAAATAAAGATAAAAATATGCAAAATAAACATATTAACGATAAAAAAACTGGTAACAACATTTTCTATTCTATCCACTATAGACTCACCAGCAAAAAACGCTTCCCGCAACTCATGCGACGATGGTGGCCGAGTCCGCACGCACGCCAAGCAGTCAGCCGGCGAATGGCGCCATCTATTGGCGCGTCGCGAAGCTTCCCCCCCGGCACTAAAGCTGTTCTCCGTCTCTGTCTGCCCCTTGTTCACGTTACCGCTGTCTCCCTCACCCGCTACAGTTTGATTGACAACGGCCGCTTCAACACTTTGCACCGATTCTGTGTTCTTTGACTTCGTAATACTCGTCGCATTCGATATGTTAGTCGTCGCGTCCGTGGTTTCCTCCGGAGGTATCTCCTCCTCCGCTATGCTATTTGTTGTGTTGATATCCGCTGCGACTGTCGCGTTCTCCTTTGTTCTCTCTTTGGCTATAACGCTATTGTTATTAGGAATTGGGTGACCGATTCCACCTAAATTGATATTTGTCGTTGCTGAAATAGGAAAAATTACATTTGTAAACTATACCACTTAGAATATTATTTATTGCCAATATTGTGTAAAAAGTTAGCTGTGTGACTATGATTAAAATAATAGTACTAAACCCATCTCTTCTCTTGGGTATCATAAATGGCGACTAACGGACTGAAGACTGCATACATGCAACAGCATAAAGGTCGATTCACACATATCAGTGGAGTCACAGTTCCGTCAACGTTTTCGCTTAGTTCAGTATCAGTGCTACAGTGTTGCATAAGTGATTCAATTCACACATGTCAGTACGGTACCCAGTTCACGGAGCTTCAGTGAAAATGTGTCCGTCGTCAAGTATCGTGATTGTTGCTATGACTGTTAAATACTACGAAGCTAGCAATGACAGCTATTGCTTTAGACGAAGAAGAGCAGCATCAACACTGCGAGCACTGTGTCGTCACTGACACTGACAAGTGGGGATGCGTTCATAGGGTGTTACCAGACTAATCGATCGATCGTCGATCGACGGCATCGATCGACGTCGATCGAAGTTGATCGACTGCTCTGGTAGCTTTAATCGATCGACGGACACCGTTTGACTAACCAATCGATCGACGACGATCGGTCGACGTTGATCGATAGGTGTGGTAGCTTTAATCGATCGACGGATACCGTTCGCTTAAGCCATCGATCGACGTTGAACGATTAACCCCGGCTTTAATCCATCAGTTTCTTACGAAATGTATTCAGAAGAGGGCTCGTTGTTCTTGGCCAGTACGATGTTGCTCGTACTATTATTACGGCGACGCAAACGAAGAAGAATCTGGATGCGGCCGTTTTTTAAAGCCAACGATCGCTTATTTTATCCAAATGACATTTTAAGCAGCGGTTTTTGTTTTTTTTTTGCGTAGCGATCATGAATTTAGAGGTTATTTTTTTATTACAACAGAAAACTAGCTCCATTCAAAAATATCTGGGGGGGGGGGAGGGTTATGGGACGGTGATGGAGGGGGTATGGTAATGGTAACTTAGTTGAATATTTGTTTTTTTTTTCCTAATGATATCCTAACATAACCTCAAAATAAAAATATCTTGAAAACCAATGACCTTTATCATTGTTGAAAACTATGCATTTCCGCACTTTGGCTCCTCTCCCCCTCCCCTTCCCCCCATTTTTCGGTGTTGCTTAATCTAAAGTGCTTCCCAAGGTGTTTGGGGGGAATATCATTTAGCATTTAAACATTCATATTATCATCACTCATTATCATCAACTTTAAGCAGAATCAATTAACTCTATTATTACGACTAGTATCTATGGGCACGAAATAAACTTATAATAAAAGTGAAGCGGCCGGCGCGTCTAATCAAACAGCTCGATCTAACACCCAATCCATTCTACCGGTCAATTGTCGATCGACATTGATCGATTGGTCAGGTAGAAACTATCGATCGACGTCGACTAATCCATTTCACCATCGATCGATGTCGTCGATCGACGATCGATCGATAGGTCTGGTCACACTATCGATCGACGTCGACTAATCCATTCTACCATCGATCGATGCCGTCGATCGGCGATCGATCGATTGGTCTGGTAACACCCATAGAGATTTTTTTAATATATAAAAGAAGGAGGCAAACGAGCAGGCGGGTCACCTGATGGAGAGTAATCACCGCCGCTCATGAACACCCGTAAAACCAGAGGAATCGTAGATGCGTTGCCGGCCTTTAAGGAAGGAGTAGGTTTAGGAAAGGAATAGGAATTTTGATGGGGGGGGGGGGGGAAGGGCCTCCGGAACCCTCGAACGGAAAGGAGAATCAATGCAACTTTTGGCTGTCGGGCGTGGAGCGCGACTTTTTGTCCGTGCTGGCGTTGCTCGAGTCCGCCATGAAAGAGTGCACCTGGTTTCGGCGAATTGAGTTTATTCCTATTACTATGTCTTGGTATGGACATAATATATAATGAGAAGGGATAAATGCCATTTGACAAAGCGAGTGTTAAGCATGACTGTGGATGGATACAAGGGGAGAGGTAGGCCGAGAAAAAGATGGATGGACTGCGTGAAAAATGATATTATGGTGAAGAAAGGAGTGACCGTAGAATTGACGGCTGAAAGACGAATGGAAGAAGAAGACATAATGCGCCGACCCCAATTAGGGCAGAAAAATTATGATGTATGTTTGTCTGTGTGTGTGTTCTTTCACTAACCTCTATATGAAGCTAACTTCTGGCTGTCGGGCGTGGCGCGCGACTTGTTGTCCGTGCTGGCGTTGCTGGAGTCCGCCATAAAGGACGGCACCCGGTTGCGGCGTGAGCTGTCCGGCTTGCTTTCGCCGTCGTCCCTTTCTTTGCTGTCTTCATCCCTATACACGGAAAATCTATTGTAGTGTTTTTGAACAACCGGGCAATTTCTAACCTAAACGCAAAAAAATCTCTTTTTTAACAATAACCGGTATTGAAATGAATCTGATCATAATTAGTTTTGACTAAAAACTCTTCAAACTCAAAACAGCTGAGCTGAACATACATTGTGGACATTGTAGCAAGATACATTCATATAATTGGAGTTAAGTCTTGATACTTTTTACTTGGAACTAATAAAAGTAGTAATAACATTTCTTGAAGTAGAAAGTAAAGTAAAGTAGTAGTAGCATATTCTGAACATAAAACCTTTAAGCAATTTTATGATATGAAACTGGTTAATTTTCTTTATTGTAGCTGTCAACAAAATAAAAAGCTGCGGTCTCTGTCTGCCCCTCCGAAAACGGGCGTGATGTATGTATTTTGATAAAAAAAATACGTTAACGAACTTTGGCCAAAGACCAAAGCCAACATACCTACATAACAATGAAGTACATCGTCAAAAGTCTCCAAGAGAAGCACGCTACTTTGGAAGAACAACTTGAAATTATGACTGCTGTGGAAGCTAGATAAAGTGTTAGATATAAGTTTATGTGAACCCTAAGGTAAAAAAAAATATTACCTGGGGAACAGCTCCATCAGATCTCGCGGCAAACATATGCCGATGTACGAGACGGGGGGCGGGGGTGCGGCGCGAGGGGGCGGCCCCCCTTCGCAAAGAACAGTGGCTGTAAATCAAAGCCAACATAACATACCTGGGGAACAGCTCCATCAGATCTCGCGGCAAACATATGCCGATGTACGAGACGGGGGGCGGGAGTGCGGCGCGAGGGGGCGGCCCCCCTTCGCAAAGAACAGTGGCTGTAAATCAAAGCCAACATACCTGGGGAACAGCTCCATCAGATCTCGCGGCAAACATATGCCGATGTACGAGACGGGGGGCGGGGGTGCGGCGCGAGGGGGCGGCCCCCCTTCGCAAAGAACAGTGGCTGTAAATCAAAGCCAACATAACATACCTGGGGAACAGCTCCATCAGATCTCGCGGCAAACATATGCCGATGTACGAGACGGGGGGCGGGGGTGCGGCGCGAGGGGGCGGCCCCCCTTCGCAAAGAACAGTGGCTGTAAATCAAAGCCAACATAACATACCTGGGGAACAGCTCCATCAGATCTCGCGGCAAACATATGCCGATGTACGAGACGGGGGGCGGGAGTGCGGCGCGAGGGGGCGGCCCCCCTTCGCAAAGAACAGTGGCTGTAAATCAAAGCCAACATACCTGGGGAACAGCTCCATCAGATCTCGCGGCAAACATATGCCGATGTACGAGACGGGGGGCGGGGGTGCGGCGCGAGGGGGCGGCCCCCCTTCGCAAAGAACAGTGGCTGTAAATCAAAGCCAACATAACATACCTGGGGAACAGCTCCATCAGATCTCGCGGCAAACATATGCCGATGTACGAGACGGGGGGCGGGGGGCGCGGCGCGGGCGGCGGCGCGGGGGGCCGGCGGCGGCGGGGCGACGCGCGGCCCCCCTCCGCCGCGCCCAGCGGCTTCCAGTCGTACTCCAGCAGGCTGGGAGGACGAACGATTTACGCTTTTCACATGATCAAACTCCTGATTTTACATACAACACTAGTCGTAGAATTTTACCCCAGAATCTTAAACAAGATCTTAAAGATTATTAATGTAATGATATGGAACGCTGCTGTCTCCAAGTCCGGTGGTCGGCGCTTATAGCTGTACCTAAGTTAAGAAAATAATACAGCTGTTTACGCGCATTATATTTTAGTTACAATGTTTTTAGTTCCAATAAATATATTTTTCATTTTTCATTAACAAGAGAAAAATACCAAAAACTAACAATGGTGTCTTTCTCTCAAAAAACAGTCAAAATTCAAGGGAGTGTCCCTTGAACTTTAACCGTTTCTTGGGAGAAAGAATGTCTGTCTGCACAAAGAATTGCAAAATTACAAAAATGTCTGTGCCGCTAATTGTGAATAATCGCTATTTGGTAAAAAAGTGGACTATGTCAGAGGACTGCCTTTGCGGTTCTCATTGCCTAGTCTCTGACTAACCCTTCGGGGATAATAGTCGTGATTATATGTATGTATTTGTGCAGACATAGTGTTTTTTTACAGTTTCTTACTGTTTATAATCATTCTTCATTGAATTTGGCTCACTCATCAATCGAAAAAAACAGCCGTCTGAATTTCTTGAGCCTTCTCCTCGGTACAAGGCCGCAGCTTAGATATTTTCAAAAAATACTTTGTAAGAACTCATTTTAAATAAAAACATTGTTGCGTTCTGTTTTAAAAGGGGCACTAGATTCAGTAAGAGGCTTCAGAGGCAGCAGTGGGAAAATTATCCTTAACATCTATCTATTAAGGATAATTTTCCCACTGCTGCCTCTATCATTAAAAATATAAGTTATCCTATATTTTTAATTATACTTTTTACATCTTTTTACCTATCTCATAGGAGAAACACTCACCCACATAAAGTTTTAAACATACAATAACAAACCGTTTCTTTTGATACTATAAACCATTTAATCCAAGAAGCGAAAGAAAGTAGAAAGGCGTTAGGCCTAAATATATAATAAAATTTAAAACGCAAATATAGCATTGCCATCAAATACTGTTAAATCAACTTACCTTAACTTTGTCATTCGTTCTCTTGTCGACTTCGCTCTGTCCCTCAAGGAGGAGAAAGGTTTCGATCTTCGGTTGCTTTCTGATAACAACCAGTTCAAATCGTCTAGATCGCTTGATCCGGTAGCAGCACTTTCAGATAAATGAGGCCTAATAAACATATTGTCGTACATATGAAAACCAAATAAATAGTAAAGCTTTTGTGCATACAACAAATACTTTTAATACGAGAAAAAATAAGAAAGTAATAATATCATTTTAATCATATCGATACCAAATATGCGATACTGTCAATTTCAGGTAAAGATATTTTTAAATATTAAGATAAATTATGATCTTTGCTTGAAATGTTTCAGTATTCTATTGCTATGTGGTCTTAACCCGCATTGGGAAAGTGTAGTGGGTTATAACCAAATCTTATAATGTGCTGTTTAAGTGGGAAGGCCTTTGACATTAATAGGATGATGATAGAAATGGTATCGTCAGTTCCATGAAGTTATGTGAATTATATAATACTAGCGGATGCTAGCGGTTTCACCCGCGTGGTTCCCGTTCCCGTGGGAATATCGGGATTAAAAGTATCCTATGTGTTAAACCAGGTAATAAACTATCTGTATGCCGAATTTCATCCAAATCCATTCAGTAGTTTTTACGTGAAAGAGTAACAAACATCCATCCATACTTACAAACTTTCGCGTTTATAATATTAGTAGGATTTACTGCTTGTAATGTGTATTTACCGTCTGTTCAATGACTTGAGTGTAGCGAAACCGGCGATATCCGTTTGGCTAGGAGGTGAACTGGCAACGTCGGGGCCGGTAAAACCTGAACAACAAAAAGACAGTTTCATTTTACGTAATTATACTAATTTTAGTGATGTTTTAACTAATAATATCAAGGCAGAAGTGTGTGTTGTTTTGATAGTCCTCACTTTTATTAGTACGAACACAAAACAGAAAATAAAAATGTGAAGTCAAAAGTGTAAAGTCAAAAAACGAATATTTATTCAAATATTTTTTTAAAAATTCATTTGTATCTTCCAAACGTTGCCTGTAGTACAAAAGAACCTACAGGTAGGCTTTTATCTACAAATAGTCATCTTCCAACACAACATCGTAAAAATAATTAGTTAAATAGACAACATATGCGCTCAAAACTATGATAACAAAAACGTTAACATATTTTTTTTTTCAGTGCGGCTTCCTACCTACTATGTATCTCGGCAAAACATTTCCTTTCAGGATTCACAAAGGAAGAAAAGCTAGTAAGTAAATAAACTTACTTGAGGTAGATGTCCGCCGTTGCAGTTCCGATATCTTCGGTCGCTGAGAGCTACTGCTGCTTTTCATGCCGTATAGACTTGATGAGCTTGGTATAGGGCTTAGTGTTAAAATTCTATCGCTGTAAGAGAAAACAATGTAAACATTTTTAACAGATTCTATTTTTTTTTGATAGATTGTAATTTGTAACTTTTATGTTAGGCACTTTTGTAACGGCGTGTCAGCCAAATTATATCTTGAGCTTTGTCCGTATTTCGTAAGGCACGTCGCCGTTGGCCCCGGTTGTTGGTGGCAGTCGTCTAAAAGTCCGCATCAAGCCAGCGTAGTGGGGTATGGCCCATAATTCCCATGTGTTATTACTCGCCAATTGAATCAAGCAGTAAACATATAAATTGTAGTTAACTTTAAAATATATTAATGCAAAAAATAACAAATATTAAGTAACTTTAATCTGACAAGTTTTTTTAATCTTTGATGCAACTGTCTTTAATCAATGAATTTAAAGATATAGCGATTCACAAATGATCTTGAAATAAACCTAATATTGACTGTCTGGAGTTAAATTAAATTTCTTAAATAAGAGCTTAGCTGTCGTAATACCAGACACAGTAGAAATTTAATTGTTAGCAACCTCTAGTCTTCGCGACCGACACGGGTATATGTATGTTAGGATATGTTGGTCTTCCAATAAAATAGTAAAAATAAACTTACGGAATCGCGTATTTCCCGAGAAACGAGTCGCAGCTGCTCACGCCACTGGTGCTCGATTCGCTCGTATTCCTCACGCGACCTTCGTGCGCGTGCTCCAACGAGTTCATCCTGCCTACAATCAGTCTGTTCTGGCGTTCATAATTCGAACAGTCTCTCAGTATATCCACCGTCCTAGACTCCGAAAGCATCGGACGATCATGAGAACCACTGCAGCCTTGCGACGGCAAAGTGTGTGACTTTCGCTTGTCCGGTTCACGTCGCTCGTTCGTGAAGTTAGCTTTATGGTCGACGACGTCTTGATCTTTCGCTTCTTCCGCTAGTATCGTGGTCACTTTGTGTAGGTGTTTCATTATGTCTGAGTGTAGGCTCTCCGCTGTGCTCTGGTCGGTGTGGTCGGAGTGCTCGCTGATGTCGGCGTCGTAGTTGAAGCGACGGTCGGGTGACGTCACGAAGTACTGGTTACCGCTAGAGTCGTACACGGCGGGGTACATCTCTTCCGGTATTACGGGGAACTGGTCGTGGCGCGTGTGACGTACGCATAACCAGCCTGTAGAAATTTAATTTAAACAACTTTGCTTTAACCGAATCAAGACAATTGGCTCGAATTCCAAATATATATTTTTTGGCATAATGAACATTCATCGTCATTTATTTATGTGAATAATGTGGCTACTTTAAATAGATTTAGATATAAGAAATAATGTTAATTTCTATGGATGTCCAAATTAATAAATAAATGTGTGTATTGTTATGTATTATTATCTTTAAAGGAAATAATATTATGAACTAACGAGTCTAGTAAAAGGTAGCTTGTAGTCCGTATGCTGATAATTTTGATATTTCATTAACCCCTCGAGCGTCATATGTACTTACCGGTGTACAAAATAGTTGAGAGGCATGCGTGTCTCTTGTACTTACCGGTGTACAAAAGACTTGGCTCAGATTGGTTGTTTTATTTTAGCCGGTCCGAGTCGTAGTATACAAGTTTTAGCCGTCTGTGAATTTTCTATGGTGACCGAACAAAACATTATCGAAAAAAAAATTTAAAAAGAGTGTCTGAAGTTATGAACGGACGTCAGCCATATTAGTACAAAGTTGTGTTGTTGTGATTTGTTTACATGATGTTTTCTCGACGTAAAATATAAGTTTTCGTATGATTCTTATCTATATTTACTGGAAACTTAATACAGTTTTTGAACAATGCAATAGTTGTGTGATGTAGTAGCAATTTAGATTAAACGAAGAGCTAGAAGTATAATTATGATATTTTGATTTTGTTAACAACTACAGCTAACATTGTGTGTTATAAAGTGCTGTAATTTTCTTCATATTTAGATTTTTTTGATAAAAGTGATTATAAACATTAATCAATTTGTAGATTATTTCATCAGTAATCTTTTTTTATTTACAGTTAGACATAATATATTTTTAGGTCACTATTTACGCGGGCAGGCCACGTTATGGCGGTGGTTATTTATTTTGGTTCCTAAGTTAAAAATTGTTTTGTGAGTGAAGTTTAGTGCCAAAGTGTTTATAATTCATGTGACCGGTGCATAGTAATGTTAACTAAAAAGTTATTATGTCAATTAAGTTGTGTGTCGTTTGTTAATGATTATAACAAACAGTAAAACCAAAGGTTACCTTTATGAAATATTGAAAACAAAAGAAAACCGTTCCAGTGCCACTACAAGTAAGTCTTTATTGTTCATTCTAAGTAGTTAACTACGTACAAAAACTCATACAGAAAAGAATGACACCTCATTCACGCGATAATCTCGTATAGTTATTACGCAATAAATATTTTTCCCTAATCAAACAATAAAAAAGTGATGTATCGCAAAATGCCTGACACGTAAAGCATTTAATGCTTTAGGGGGGCTGGCGCGCCACGGGTTAACCACCTTTTTCAATGGTAAGCATTATAATCGCGAGTTATTACTATCCTAAAACATACACAAGACATTCTAAAACAATAGAGATAATTAAAAAAAACATACCAAGCTCTGCGAGTACATTAGCGCCGTCATAAGTGCTTCCAATCAGGCCGAGCACGTAGAAAGCCGTCGCCCTCACCGAGTAAACTGGGCTGTATTTAGCCAGCCGCACTATATGAACAGGCACTGAGTCTTCCAAATATCCGTTGGACAATTGCATCAGTTGCTGGAGGCCTAAAGGAGTCACGGCTGTGTTGCCGACCGCCCAAAGGGACGCTTTCAAGTCCACAACCTCTTGTTCGGAAGCGCATTTTTGGCGTTGCAATATCTGGAAAAAAAATGATATTAAATTTTATGTTCCGTGCTTCGGAAGGCACGTTAAGTTGTTGGTTTCAGTTGTTGTCGTAAGATGGCAGTCGTTTCTTCTATTCAGCATATTGCCGTCCACTGTTGAACGTAAGTTTCACCCAATGAGCAAAAGCTATCCCGGTTTTGGGCAGTCCAATGAATGGATGCATTCATTATGGTTATATACAACTTTATTTTTTCTTTATACAAAAACAATTAAGGGTGAGGTCCACCCATGAAACTGAACAACTTTTCCAAGAAACCTATGTGCAAAAATGACAAAAAAATTTCGACCTCCCATACAAAACTGTCCGATCAGCTGACGACATAGTATGGGAGATCAAATTTTTTTGAACCCAAACACACTAACGTGAAAATTTAACCAAAGTGATTAACAACATAACAACAACAACAACCCTAAGGCTGGTTTCACAGTCACGCGTTTGACTAGCGCCGGCCACACGCGCGCGCTACACTACATAGTAGTTGCGCGTTTGAACTGCGTGATGACTATGAAACGCAACTACTATCTAGTGTAATTGTAAGCGCGCGTGTGGCCGGCGCTGGTCAAACGCGCGACTGTGAAACCAGCCTAAGTTAGCCGTGATTGATCGTGTGGGAAAGTCTGAACCCAGTAGTGGCACGTTTGTAGGCTGGTGATTTTTTTTTAGTATGTAGTGCCGTGTCGCGTAGCGGCTTATTAAAAGAAGCCGGGGAATGTGGGGTGCTTACCCTATAGTGCGCGGGCAGCACGCGCGCGCGAGGGCGGGCGGCGAGCGCGGCGTGCAGGTGGGGCGGGGCGAGTGCTGTGCTTACCCTATAGTGCGCGGGCAGCACGGATTGCAGCAGTGCGCGCGCGAGGGCGGGCGGCGCGCGGGCGGCGAGCGCGGCGTGCAGGTGGGGCGGGGCGAGTGCGGTGCTTACCCTATAGTGCGCGGGCAGCACGGCTTGCAGCAGCGCGCGCGCGAGGGCGGGCGGCGCGCGGGCGGCGAGCGCGGCGTGCAGGTGGGGCGGGGGGCGGGCGGCGCGGCGGGCGCGCGGCGCGGGCCGCTGCCCCCCGCCCTCGGACATCGTTTGCGCCTCGTGCACGCCCGCCTCCACCAGGCGCACGTATCTGTTGGAAACAAACGTGGTTTATACCTCGGTCAAGAGCACGATGTCTTGAGATGCGACTAAGTGGCAAGCGAATACCTCGACGGTCGGTCTACGGTATTAGAATGCGATAAACAGGGAAATCGCACGATGCGCCGCATATTGCCAGTGGTCGTGACCGAGCGGTTAAAGCGCTGCCACTCGTACCGCAACCATTTTGCAGATAAGTACAGTAGTTCGAAAGAAGTAAGTAACATTATTTTACCAGAATACAAATCTTTACAGTCATTCAAAATCCTTATTTACTACGTAATTAGCACAGAACAACACTGAACTCACCTATAGTTGTAGAATTTTGTCCAAAACTCGAGATGTTTCTTGAGGAAAGCCACCGACTTGACATCGGAGCCGTGCGCGGCCGCAGCCACCTCTAGGCCGAGCCACAGCAGGTAGCCGCGGTCGCCTACCGCTGAGAAATCTAATGTCGACGGTTCCGCCATCTTGTCCAATCGACAGTTTTGACATAATGTTTCCTTCATTGACATCAGCTTTTCGAAGTAAACCTGTGAAGCATTATTAATGTCTATAACATAATGTGCTTAGCTTCTTATGGCAACTAAGAATAACAAAAAAATTCTATACTGTTCCTATTGCGACATTATTAAACTCGATTGTACATAGGTATAGTCGAGGACATCAGAGACCAAACCAAAGAGATCGGAGAAATTAAAAAAAAGTTTGAATAATGATTTGTCATCAGCACAGTCAAAAGCCAAACGTACAATTCGAGCATTTCTTCTTTCGGCTACTGATGCCTTCAATTGTTTCTCACATACAGTGTGATCAATCCAAATGGGTCAGTAGGGAGAAATCAAAAAACTATCAGATATAGGGAGATCTGTTCTTGGGAACCATGGCGTCGATTTAAGATTTAATGAAAATGGCATTTAAAATTATTTTACTTTTTTACGTAACCGGGAATCGAACCCGGTCAATATCCCTGTAAACAATGTTTTTAAATTCTGCAAGTATATTTGTTGTTATTGTTGATGGTGTGAATAATAAGTCACAAGGAACACATTTTTTTAATAGAATTTTGTTTAAATTTGAAAGAAAAACCCAAAAATAGATACTTAATTCTATATTACGTCCCTAAATGTTTAAAATGGTAGACATTTTCCTGAATGATAAGATTAAATCTGTTGGGTAACGAATGCATTATTGCATTTCATATTTTTGTGTTGCGATATTTTCTAAGGCCGTTGTTAAATCTTCTAGTGGCGTAATTTGATTTTAAAAAAATCATCTCTCTTAACCCCATGGGAAATAGGCGAGTGACGTGATAAGAGGTGATCTCGCGGGCCATTTGATGGGGCCGTCTGTACTAATCCAGTATGTAATAATTTATGTATGTTAAAAAAGGCCATTGAGAAAGCTCTTGACAATTCGACTTAATGTGCTTACACACGCATTTGGTCCTTATGCTCACAGAATCAACGAATACGACATGCGATTGATTACTTACAATTTTTTTACCAGGTTCGATTCCCGGTTATGTATAAATTTAAAAAAAAAAACTAGAAGATTTAACAACAGCCTTAGAAAATATCTCAACACAAAAATACGAAACGCAATATTGCATTCCCCACAGTTTAATCTTAGCATGCAGGAAAATGTCTACCATCTGAAACATTTACGTAAAAAAAATTTTACTATTTTGGGACTTTCTTTCAAATATTTAAACAAATTTACGAATATACTTACAGAATTTAATAACATTGTTTACAGAGATATTGACCGGGTTCGATTCCCGGTTGTGTATGAGTTAACAAAAAAAATTGAATGCCATTTTCATTAAATTAAAAATCGTCGCTATAGTTCCTACGAACAGATTTGCCATTTTCATTAAATTAAAAATCGACGCTATAGTTTCTACGAACAGATTTCCCTATCTCTTTAAGTTTTTGATTTCTCCCTACTGACCCATTTGGATTGATCATCCTGTATAAACGACGCCATTATTAATATTTTACACTAAAACAATAGATAAAAAAATTTACTGACAAATTCCAACTAACTGCTTGCCTTTGTACAAACACATAGTGTTAAATAAATAAATATAGAATTCAAAACCACTTACAGGCACACTGTACGCCTCTTCCAAAATTGCAAGAGCACACTTGACCACTTCCTTGGACTCATCCTTCACTTGGCCAACCAACATTTGCAGTATCCACGTATCCATGTCGACGCCATGACTCAGCTCCGCATCGTCCCTATGGGTCTTCAGCTGCTCTTGTACATAATTCATTTTGAGCTTCGTCTTACGTCGCACCAACTCGCGCGACTTCCGTGACGCTCGCAGCAAGACGTTCAAAAACTGTGTCGTGTACATCTTCGACGATGGAATGTTGCAAGTTAGAGTTTTGGCAAGAATATCGCGAGGGTACGAGTCTAGAGTGTAGTCCAAACTGGATATCACTAACTTCACGTAGCAGCTGTGGTGGGTCTTCGTTGATAGTTCGAGTAGGCTGAAATTTAAGGTAATTATTAAGGCGCATCCCAAAAATTTTACTCTCTCACAGCAAGCGTGTTTACTCTTTTCTTTATGTCTTTTCAAACGCGAAGTTTACGCTACAGTTAGTGGGATGTATATACCCATTAAAATTTGAACGTTATTACCTTCACATAAGGTCGAAAAACGAATTTAAATTCGATTGCATTCCGAAATGCGATGATTAGGTACCAAATACTGAGAGATATTGAGAAAATAGTTGCACTGTATTCATATTGTAATCTAAGAAAAAAAAATTAAACAAATAAAAAACAGACTGACATCCACCGTTGTATACTCACTTTTCGTACAATCTAGTCTCCTTGAAGAGTCTCAGGCCAGTGTGCGAGTGGCACAGTTGGCCCACGAACAGAAAGTACATCTGACACATGGTGTTGCACATGTGCTGGGGGCTGAACAGGCAGCCGTGCGCCTTGAGCCCCGTCTCGATCGCCTCGATCTGACGGCTCACGTCTAAGAACAGCTCCTCCAATATCCTTTGGGAATCGGGCTAAGGGAAAGGAATAAAAAGAGTCCCTATTAACATCCGAACTGTGTGGTGGTGGTGGTCAGAGCTTGGAATATCGGTATTTTTAAGTTACCTTTGACCTTAATAAGGTACCGGTATCGCTTTGATATCGGTTAACCGATGAGTACCGGTAAGTAGGATTATAGTAGTACCGGTATTATACAGATATAATACAGGTATTTATACCGGTACCAAGTAAAGTTCATTATTGCGAGCGAGAGATACCGAGTAGATAAATAAGTGGCGCTTAGATTGGCTAACTGCACTGCATTTCGCACGGCTGCAGCCATAGACCCCGCAGTGCACTGCATATCACGTGACAGACTGGCAACGTCATAGATAGATACCGGTATTCACATGACAAAGACAGGCAACGTCGCAGATAGATACCGGTATTTTGAGGTACTATACCGGTACTCGTTGAAGAATCGGTATCCAGGAACCGAAATAGAAAATACCGGTACTTGCCGATATAATACCTGTATACTAACGAACTGAAGACTGCGGCTGCTGCCGAGAAATACATGAAACAGCTTGTAGCGGTGAAGCTTAACTATCACGCTGAGCACAGTGCAGTTGTTATTCGGTGAAACGTGGAGTGCGGTAGTGCTGTGCTTTTGTGGTCCTGCCTATACTTTGACTAACCCTTTAGGGATAATAATCGGGCATAATAATCGTGAGGGTATGTATAACAATTGTCTTTTTTGTATGTATGTATTTTTTTCTGTTTGTCAATAAATGTTTCGTTCTCTCTCTCTCTCTCTCTCTCACTCAATAACACATGGGGAGATTGGGCATTACATTACGGCGTCCTGGAGTTGATTAATGATAGGCTTGCTATCTCATCTCGAATACATATAGGCGGGACACTAAAGTTCCTAAATAAAGTTATATTCGTTCTTTCTTTTGTTTTAAGTTTTATTTTTATTTCAAATATATTTTCTTTTTTAACATAGTATTATAAAACCTACTAACACGTCTGTATGGATTAAGCTGAAATAAACGTTTTATTATTATTATTCTCTTTATTTAATTTAGGTCTTAACTAAATTTTCTTACAATATTTTTATATAATAAAAAAAAACATATTTATAATATAAAATATTATAAAAAACCTCACCTAGTCTGCCACCGGGAGCGGAGATAGACCCAAGCTATCGGTGGTTAGGGCTGCAGAGTAAGCCCTCCTGACAATACGTGCCGTGTCAAGGAGTAGTGCTTTTTGCATCTGACCCTTGACCCAACCTTTCAGCGAGAGCCTCTCTAGGTGATTGATCGAGGCTCTTGGCTAAAAGACCGTTTGCCTAAACGACTATCGGTACAATAATGGTTGAATCCACATCCCACATGGCGGCAACCTCGTGAGCCAAGTCAAAGTACTTACTGGTCTTGTCATTCTCGGTTTTCACAAGGTTCTCATTATGAGGTATGGTATTAACCAATATTGCCATTATTATTATAATGGCAATATTGACGGTGTATTGACGGTACATTACGGACGGTGACCGTACACTGTATTGTACGTAGCGGAGGAACGGAGAGTGACACGATGAGGAAAGGAGATGAAGATAAAAGCTTGATGACTTTAGAAGTATAATAAAGTAGCAATAGAAAGGTTAGTTATGAAGCACAATTTAGTTGTTAATACACTACACACTGGAACTAATATTATGTAGGTTTAGGTTATTACTAATATCAACAGGACGTACGCCTGGAACTGCCTAGATAAAATAACGTACTATTCACAAATAACAATAACTTGGAAGGATAACAATAAATAGAAGGAGCTCTTTCTAGCTCCGCGGATGAATCTGAATTGAATTTACATCAAAGAGTAGAGCTATAATGATAACAGAGGCTAGACAGAAAATGCAAGTAAATTTTTGAATTATTTAAAATTTAAAATAAAAGAATGTCATTCACAAAGAAGGTCACAAAAACCAACAAGGCTTTAGTTGCCTTGTTACAGTATTCATCTATTTGTGTACTTACATCGTTGTGCCTCAGCAAATGCCTGATGAGCTGGCAGCCAGCGCGGGTAGCCGAGTGGCCGTGACCCGTGGTCGACAGATCCGTGTGCGAGTATTTGTTGGACGACGGCTTGAGGTAGTTTATGATGCGCGCCACCCACGCCCTGTGCCCGCTGTCGTTTAAATTCAGTAATGGAGCACTGTCGTTTTCCTACAATATATAACAATTTTTATAAATATATAGATCGGAAATGATAAAAAATAGTAAATATGTCGAGTTTACAGATAATGTTATATTTGTGAAAGATCATGTGTATACGAGTATTCAAGTAGAAAAGCTATAAACTTATTTCTAAACGTAGAGAGACGCCAGCAGGCAAGAAGTAAAAAAAATCTTTGGGTATAAGGGCGCATTTCCATTGGTCGATAAGTCAATCGTAAGCCTGAACGCGGGGAATGCCGCATTAGGACTAACCGAAAGTTTCATGGTTTACAACTGCCGATGGATTTTCAAGGGGATTCAGAAATAAAGAGAAGACCTTCTCGAATGTAAGTATAAAACGTTTGGCCCTGTGGCATGTGTTTCAAAAATCTTCCCGCACCCCGCATGCGGACGCTAACGACCAATGAAAATGCGGCCTAATGATCAATATTAGACATGGGTAACTCAACCAAAATGCGTGAGCTGTGACTCAGCTCGCAGCTCAAGTAGTTGAACCGGAGCTGCGAGCCGGCTCGCAGCTCAGCTCAATCAGCGATTTTGCATAGGCAAACTGTGCGGTGACTCTTGCGAGTTTTAAACATCGTATGTGTTTACAACTCAGTGATTCATTTCATTTAGCACTAGTAGAAGCGAGCGCTGCTATGTGCGACGGACGAAAATCTTCCAATAGTTTTATCTCCCTCTAACTTGGTGGAAGTAGTAGAGGTTAGACTGAGACGACTACGTATAGTATACCTATCTATGTAGTATTAACCATTGAAAAAAGTGTTTATGGATGTTTAATAAGACCTTTACTTTTTATAATATATTTATTTATTTATAGTCTTCATCCAAGAGTTTGTATTAATCAACCACAGATTTTATCGATGCGTGCGTAGTTTAGAATCGTAAGCGCAAAATTTTTTTTCTGAGGTGCGTAGGTATCCGTCCGTCCGTAGTTTAGTTTGCCTTCTCTCTTTTGGCTTGAGTAGGTAGTCTTGAGCTGTGAGCTGTAAATCTGACGCTTGAACTGCAGCTCAACGGCTCACACCCTATGGAGCTGTATATTTGAACCGGCTCATGCATGAGTTACACATGTCTAATCAATATCGGTTAATTAATAAATTTGGGTAGGTTGACGTGCAGGCGACGGACGTATGTACATTTATTTTATTATTGCTTGCCTTGAACTGTGTCGCGTAGCGGTGAAAGAATACTACCACCCCCTCTCTTCCCTTGGGTGTCGTAAAAGACTACTAACGGACTAAAGACTGCACATACATCCAACAGCATCGAGCGGCGATGGGCTCACCATCTGTCACGCTGAGCACATCTGCAGCCGCTATTTGGTGAAAAGTGGACTATGGTAGAGGACTGCTTTTGCGGTCCTCGTTGCCTAGTCTCTGACTAACCCTTCGAGGATAATAAACCTGATTATATGTATGTATGTATGTTGCTTGCTTTGCCCTTTGTAATGACAGAAATTATGTTATCATAATATTTATTTACAATCTATAGAATCAATCTAAGCCTTCATGTATTATATCTACATTATATTGCTAATCATAAGCAAATGTAGATATGTTTGACCGCATAAATACACTAATGCTAATGAAACGTTCGTTTCAAAGATAAGTAAAATATAAAATATTACCTTCAATATAGTACGTATAATCTCCCAATTCCACGTATTACCGTCCTTGTTCTGCATGACCAAAGTACAACGGATCAAACTATCGCTGTCCCGTTCGAACAGCTTCAACCTATTCAGCTTCGCCGACTTGGTGACTTTGCTCACCGCCGCGCTAGTTCGAGAGCTGACGCTTTTGCTCTTAACCAGCGCACTCACATTTCGATTCGGTACATCCGCGCGCGAACCCACGCTATGCCTCTGCTTCGGCTCGTTCTCATTGTCAGATTCGTCCAAAAACTCTATACTGTTACTGTTATCCTTGTGCAGCGTACAATCGAGTTTCGGCTTCGCCATATTGGCGTTGTCCTTCTCCTTTCGGCTCTTCGTCGTGTCCTCGACTTTCTCTTTGAACGCCCCACTACAATACTGTATGATGTGGTCTAGGAATAAACTACTGCTAGCCGGCCTGGCTTCAAGCATCGAGTGGAGTCTGCGTAAAGCCGCTATGGCCGCAAGGGCCTGAGGCTTCCCTTCGGACGCTTGTAACATCAGCGACGGAAGGGCGGGTGTTATACTACATATTTGAGATGGTAGAAACAGGTGTATTAAATGTAACAATTGGCCTAACAACACGGTCGCTCTCACTGATATAAACGTGTCACTTGTAACGATCACTTCAGCTATTCCATCTAATAATTCAGCCTGAAAAGAGAGTTCAATAAATAAATAGTATTTCTTATCTAAAGTTAATGTTAACACTACACATTGATATGAAACGCTTTATATAGATCTACTCGCGCCTACAAAATATTTTAAGATGACCAACACTTCAGTCTGCTTGAGTGCACGGACTTTAGGTCCGACATGTGATAAAAATATTTGCAAAACAAACGAAAGAATATCCGTACACAATGTTCCATTTTAAATAAAAAATAAAATTATTCCAACACACCTCAAGGAAGCACTGAAGTAAAAGGGCAAGATGAATTTCGCTTATATCAGGTCCAGTGGCGCTGAGATGAGGTAGAATGGCAGTGCCTTCAGCAGCTACGAAACTTTCGTTCAATCGCCAAGAGTCCTATGATAAAATAAAACATTTATTTTTATGAAAAAACGGGATTTTTACCATGTCTGAGTTGTTGGTTTTGAGTCCCCGATATTTCGGCGCAGTTGCATGCACCATGATCACGGAGTAACTCCGTGATCATAAAAATAATTGTAGTGACCATGAAAGTTTAAAATGTTAAAATAAAACATGTTTAGTACATTAAAATTCATATAACTAACATTCATTTACGGCCCGGGCCACGAAAATGCCGCCGCCGTGGACTCAGCGGCGAGCGGATTCTTATACCATTGCGCGTTATATTACGGAAGTCTCAGTCAATGGTCAAAAGGACGCAATGAACAATGAATCCGCTCGTTGCTCCGCTCACAGCGGCAAGGTCGTGGCCGAGCTGTTATGCTTTGGAGATTTACTTACTTGAAAATCTGAAGGATCTACAGCGTCTAAGGCCACGGAAATCTCGTCAGTCCACTCGGGTTGCGGCAACCCAACCAATTCGTACAGCAGATCTAATATAGCTTTCTGTAACATAAAAGTTTGGTTAAACTATTTGTGATGGCTAATGGTGTGATTATTTCAAACAACATAAGTCTACCTACTCGTTACTTATTACACAGCGTGTTTGGTAATAGGTATATAATCCCGCAAATGGGCCATTCTATTTAAGTGTAAAGAACAATTTATTTGTATGGCAATAACTTTGAAACTGCAAAAAAAAGTCAGTTTCATACATTTAGGTAGAATAGGTATTTCAGTTTTTATGGAAATGCTGTTATTTTTTCTCAATTGCAGAGTTGCTTCTATACAAAATGTTGTTCTTTGCTCTTAAAAGGATGTCCCAATTGGCTAATTGACAGTTCTCGGAAAAGTATTTTAAAAATTACAAACGCTTATTTTTACCTTTTGCAATATTTTTTTTTCTTCATTAATTTCATATTTCGCGCGAAATCGGTTGGTCACGTGACATTTTGCTCTGTGACCAGTGACGTTACTCTTCAATAAACAAACTTTTATCTTGACACCTGACAGATAGTTTTTGTTTATTTTGTGAAATGTGACGTCACACGAAGCTCAATCATGGCCGTCCGTTTTTGGGTCTTGTAATCCACAGATAAAATCGCAAATTTATTTTGTAAATATTTACAAATTATCTTAATAAAAAAACTATTGGATAAATATTGTTCAATTATAAACTACCATTTCCGAAATATTTCATATTTTATTGTTACAACTGTCAAATAGCCAATTGCGGCATTATATACCTACTACCAAACACCCTGTACACTTGCTATATAAAAGTTTACAAAACAATACAATGTAATCCATAGAAGCTCCCGACATGTACTCACTCGGACCTCCAGCCTTGGCAAGTACAGCGCCGCGACCAACGCACGCAGCCCGCCCGAGCTGCGCGGGTGGCAGAAGTGCAGCAGCCCGGGCCAACTGCGCAGCACGCACAGCAAGGCGAGTCGGCTGCACGTGAAGCGCATCTCACGCTCGTCCCTAACGTAACAATAGGCTAGTTGACTAAATTTCAAAATTATATTAAAACGATACCTGTTACCTAGTTTTAACTGACTTCAAAAAAATGAGGTTCTCAATTCGTCGAAATAAAATATATATATTTTTTTATGTTTTATGTATGTTGCCCGATTACTTAAAGACGCTTGGACCGATTTGGAATTTTTTTGTCAGAAAGGGTATATATACCTCCCAGGTGGTCCCATAGTCATCAGGTCAGCATCTGATGATAGGTTCTTGGAGAAATCGAGGGATGTTGAAGATGACCCCAAAATAATACAGCTCTTTTTCCTTGTATCGTATTTAATATTAGACTGTCGCTTTTTTATATCTAACGTCACATCTGAAGTATACATATTTTTAATATAAAAATCTATGATTTAGAAAACAGCCAAAAAGGATAATAGGCGGTACAGGTCGCCAACAAGGGAACTCTTCAAATATTATCGGCACACCTATAGCGATTTAGGTATTATTTGCAATAACCTGGGCACTTGTTCTCGGGAAGCACCATTTGGCGAAGTGGAACTGATGATGAAAACCATAGAAGGCCACCGGAACTACCTAATACTTAATATTTTTGGTGTTTGCTATACGATTACAAACTTTAATGTGGTTGCTAAGCAATTTATGCTCGCCATTATGCATCATGGTAAAGTGGAGTTAATGGTAAACCACCAAGAGAACTCCTCAAGAATGTACGTCCCTGCATCGAAGAAAACAATATTTTGTACAAAATGATAAACAGTTGACATTAGGATGTTGTAAATTGAAAAAAAAAAATTAACCAAGCCAATAAAAGTGTCAAATAAATGATATTATACTATTACTTACTACTACTACTATTTTTTTATTTTTCTGTGTAAACGTACTGGATCTGGATCACAGGTACGATTACTAAAAAAAGCAGAAAAACTAAAAAGAACAAAATAATTGTGTTGTCTTCAATAACTAAATTTAATCCCTACTATTAAAATTATACTTACATACTTTGAAGACGATGCCAAGCCAAATTAAACAAATAAGAAAATATTTCAAAACTAATATATACCTACCTACCGAACGTTAGTGTGTTGTTCTAATTTATAAGACAGTTTCTAACACATCTTTAAATCTACCTGTAAGTCTACGTGTTTTCCATACCGCCTAATTAAATTGTATGTTGGCAAAAGCAGGAAATATTTTAGGGCTCGATGGCGCAGCGGCTAGCGCGTTCGGCTTGCGATCTTGCCCTGCCCACTAAGCAACTTTCGCAATGCCGGGTCGCTGGATATAATAACCGTATCGCGTAGCGGTGAAAGAATACTACCACACCCTCGACCCTTGGGTGTCGTAAAAGGCGACTAACGGACTAAATACTGCACATACATCCAACAGCATAGAGCGGCGATGGGCTCACCACCTGTCACGCTGAGTAGATGTGCATTCGCTATTTGGTGAAAAGTAGTAAAGGACTGCGTTTGCTGTCCTCTTACCTAGTCTCTGACTAACCCTTCGGGGATAATAGTCATGATTCTATGTATGTATGTATGGGTCGCTGGATGGGTGACCAAATTAAGAACATCTCGAGTTCCTCCGTGCTTCGGAAGGCACGTGATCATCACCAGCCAGCCTATAAACATCCCACTGCTAGGCACAGGCCTTTCCACAAGGACAACATCACACGGGGAGGTTGGGCCATAACCTACCACGCTGGCCCAATACGGGTCGGTGGGTTTTAACGACTGCTATCTTTCAACGGCTTTACGTATTTGGTCATCCATCCAGCGACCCGGTATTATTTTGGACTGCATCGGGTGCTTACTATCAGGCAGGATGTAGTCACTATGACAAGTCAAACTAAAAAAAAAATAGCGAAAGTGGCTTAGCGGGCAAGATCGCAAGCCAAACGTGCTAGCTGCTGCGCCATTGAGCTTTTCTACAATTAAGGTTAGGTTCGATATAATATCGCTAGCCGGCTGCAGGAGAAGCGCATCACACGCTCGTCCCTAAGATACAATTGGGTTAAGTTTGATAGCAATGCTAGCCGGCTGCAGTTAAAGCGCATCTCATGCTCGTCCCTAAATAAAAATCAAGGATTTTTTCGATATATCAAAACAGAGAAGAACCGAGCAGCAGGCCGGACCAGCTGCGCAGCACGCATAGTAACGCTAGCAGGCTGCGCAGGTGAAAGCACAACACAAAATGTTGCAGAAATAACAATATACTTTTATTGTACACAAAGACATGTGACAGAAAAAATTACAGATACGAAAGTACAAAACAAGCGGCCGTATTGCTAACAAGCTCTTAAGTCTCTTCTAGGCAACCTTGGGTGATAAAAATATAGAAGAAAGAAGATGAAAACTTTAAACGAAAACATAAAAGGTATAATAAATCAAGTGCTGCTTACCTGCTGGTGTCCGTGCCGGCCGGTCGAAAATGGAAGTCACAGTACGGCGAACTGAGGCAGGTGAGGTCTATTCGGGCGGCGCATCTCGACACAGGGTCGTTCAGTGTGTGCAGTAATACGCCGCAGAGCGCTTCTGCCATATGCGGCGTGGCGCACTCGGCGAGCTGCCGGGTCACGGCGGTCACGCCGCCGCACGATATGAACAGCTCCGGGTTTAGCACGCCTGCACAAAACTCGCAATTAACTATCTAAGATCACACATATATTTAACTTTATTCCCTAAACATAAAGTCGAAAACAAATGAAAATTTCAAAATGTTGTAAACGTCAAAACATTAACGAGTGTGATTGATTAGTTTCCTGATTCGTCGGATTCTTGTTTCGCCGGATTCTTGTTTCGTCGGATTTTTTGTTGAAGGAAAACTATAGAAATATCGCGGCTTTACCTTTCTATTAAATAAAAGGCAGACATTTCGGTACATTAATAAAAATATTTATTTGTTCTTAATTTAATTACGTAAAAAATAAAGAATGTTTAAACACCATAACTACTACTTACCTGAAATTTTGTTCAAAATTTATTATATTTTTAATTGTGCATAGAATAATTATTTTGTGTTGAGTGATTATTATAATATGGATAGTATTAAAAAGAAAATCGTCATTTCTTTGAAAATATGAATCGATCGAACCCATTTTAAGTAGGTAATTTAAGTTATGTCCGATAGTGGCAACAAAATAGTAATTTATACAATAATAAATATAACTACATGTTTGTTTACTTAAGTGATATTATTGTATATTAATATTTCCGACGAAACAAGAATCTGACAAAACAAGCATCCGGCGAATCAGAAACTAATCATTGCTGCAAACAGTGAAAGAAAGAAAGCTGAATGGTCGCAGCTACAGCCGTAATGTTGAGTGAGTAAAACAGTAGAAACTCGAGTGTATAGTGACACAGGGTCGTTCAGAGCGCTTCGGCCATATGCGGCGTGGCGCTCCCGGCGAGCTGCCGGGTCACAAGCTGAGCTGCCTCACGTTTTGAACAGCTCCGGATTTAGTACGCTTACACAAAACAAATTAACTTCCCTTAGCCGTGTGGTATAGCGGCTCATAAAAAGAATACTACCAACCCCTCTCTTCCCTTGGGTGTCGTAAGGCGACTAATGGACTAAAGACAGCACATACATCCAACAGCATAGAGCAGCGGTGAGCACAATCTATGAAATCCGCTGTAGTGCCGCAGTTACAGCACTAAATGTTGATTGAGTAAAACAGAAACTCGAGTTAATAGCGACATAGGGTCGTTCAGAACGGCGCGGCGGTAACGCCGTCGCACGATAATCGATATGAACAGCTCCGGGTTTAGCACACCTGCACAAAACACGCAATTAACTTCAGAAAAACATCCCTTCCTAAACTTTTTAATCAAAAGCTTTCAAAGTCTCGCTTTGCCCGAAAAAACTTCAACGCTGTTGTGGAACCACTTTCTGACACATCAATCTAAAGTTGAAGCATAAAAAAAAAGTTGCATAATATACATATTTCAGCTATCGCGGCTAAAGCAGGTCTTAAGAGTCGGTCCCTCGTTATGTCTATCGTGTTGCCGGAGCGCGTGACTGCTATGAGGCACTTCAGCAGGCCCTGGTCGACGTAGAGGACGCGGTACCGCTGGGAGGTCAATCTAAGTTAAACCTTATAAAAAGTGGCATAACATACATATTTCAGCTAACGCGGCTATAGCGGGTCTTGAGAGTCGGTCTCCCGTTCCGTCTATCGTGTTGCCGGAGCGCGTGACCGCTATGAGGCACCTCAGCAGGCCCTGATCGACGTAGAGGGCGCGATATCGCTGGGAGGTCTGCCCAGCCGCCGCGCCGACTACGGCCACCACCCGACGTATCACACGTAGCGCTTGAGCTCGCTCCTCTTCGTTGCGGAGCATCAAGTCTATCGATCTATTTATAAAAGCATAAAAAGAGATCACATGACTCATCATAAAATTGCTCGGAAGTTTACGAAATTTATAATACAATTATCTGGTTTCTTCGCAAATATTAGATGTTCTCAATTATCTTACAATAATTGGCATGGTATTAAAAAAATTTCGACATAGGAGCTCGATAGCGTAGCGACTCACGTATCCCGGTGCCATTTTGCACTTTAAGGAACTATCGCAATGATAAGTTATAAGATAAGTGACCAAATTATATTGAGCTCCCCCGTGCTTCGGAAGGCACGTCCAGTCGCTACCACTCTTGCGAGATTGGTGACTTGCATTTTATTCCCAATACATAAAGATTATGTTTTATTGATGATTGAATATTATACATAGTTAATTAATTTATTTTAGAAATAAAATATTCATGCAGGTAATATCAATTAATTGTGTATAAATTTTCAATATTTAGGTACATATCGCATCATTATGTTTTACGGCAAATTTTTTAAATAAATTGACTCGACCTTACTTAAAACCTATCTTAAACATACTGCTTATTCTTACCTACTGACGAGATATGGCAATTTCAATGTATTGAATGTTGCAACATCACTTTCAGTCTTAAGCATATATCGCAATACTCGTAATGCTGCTGTTCTGACTCCCACAGACTCATCCACTAAACTTATTCGGATACTGAAATAAAAAGACAATTAACACATTAGTAAGTACAACAAAAAAATTACTTTTGTCTAAACAAAGTTGAAATAAAACCCAAGGAGAAATAATTGAATTTAATTAACACTTTTTTAAAGTTATAGCCGATACGCGGTCTCCACTCCAGAAATCGTCTACCCCACGGTCATCGGTTCTTCGTTCACTACCACTTTAGCTTGCTAATCCGATGGGCTATGTCGGTTACTTTGGTTCAGTCGATCGGATCCGATCCCTCGGGAAAACTCCAAGCATAGCCCTTTTCATAGCCCGCTGAGCGACATTAAATCAGGTCCAGCGTTTTAAACACATCCTTCCTCGAAGCTTTGTCTGCTGGTTCTGTACTTGGAGCTATGGTGGCGGCATTGTAGAGTCACCTCAACACTTGGATATAAATATATCGCCAATCGACTTGGCATCGTTGCAGGGATTCTAAGAACTATCCAGAGGGCCTACTGCCATCTCTTAGAAAGTATCGAATGCCTTGTTTCACAAGAGGCCTCTGTCAAAATATGGTTTACTGTGCCATATACTGAAAACACCTTGTAGACATGACATAAAAGCGAAACGGATCAGTATTTCTTCATTAGGCGCCGGACAAACACAAGCGGCGTCGGGCGCGGCGCGGGCGCGGCGTATGAGCACCCCGCCCGCGCCACGCCGCATGGATATGTCCCGCGCCCCGCCGCTTCGATACAATTCATATGAAACACGAATGAGCGGGCGCCTCGCCCGCTCATCCTCGACGCCGCTTGTGTTTGTCCTGCGCCGTAGGATCTTGTCTACGTTTTTTAAGAAAAGCACGACGACACTGTTACTCGACGACTCAGTAGTTCTTCCATCAATTTATTCTCAAATACTAATGTAATACTAAACAAAATAATATTCCAACTAAAACTATAGTCTTCTCGCTTTCCCATTTGACTTACCCCATCTTTAGTCCATATTTTAAAAAATAAGAACAGCGGCTGGATCAAATGCAAACAATACCGCAACTTATCTGACTTCCAAACTTTCTCCCTGTACAGAACCAGGTTCAAAACGGAGTCACGTATATGTTACAGCAACTATATTAAATCAGTGGAGTCTAGTATTCAGGATAATGTAAAACATTTCTGGAGGTATGTAAAAAACAGACAAATCAGTGCTGATGTTCCAGGCAGAAGGACGTATGGTGACCTAACTGTTGACAGCCCAGAGGACGTATGTCGGCTCTTTTCCACTTTTTTTCTCGTCGGTTTTCGAACCATCAAGTGTCAGTGACACAAATGACTGCCAATATCAAAATAATAATCACACATCTGACCTGATTATCAGTGATATATCAATCACAGATAAGCAACCGCTGGAGGAACTACGCCCTTTAGATATCTCAAAGGGCGCTGGAATAGACAACATACCACCGATTTTCTTTAGGTCCACTGCAGCGACAATCTACCAACCTATAGGTTAGCTTTTTATATAACCTGTGTTTAAGAGAGGGTACCTTTCCCACCATCTGGAAGACCGCACGTGTTGTTCCTATCTTTAAAAGCGGAAATAAATCAAACGTGAAAAATTTTTGCCCTATATCTATCTTATCCACCCTGTCGAAGCTTTTCGAAAGGCTGGTACATAATATTATATACCCTTCATTGCATAATATTATTATTCCGCAACAACACGGTTTTGTAAAACGTCGATCTACCACAACCAATTTACTGATAAATACATCGTACGTCTTTGAAGGTATAGATAGTAACAATCAAATTGATAGTGTCTCCACAGACTTTCGAAAAGCTTTTAACAGGGTGGACCATGATGATGATGATCCATCCGGCCGATTTCGGCCATGGCAACTGCTTAGACTCCTTAGTTGGTGCGGCGCTTGTCGCGTGCGCGACATAGCCGATCTTGAAGGTGAACCCCCGCGCACATTGAGGGCACGTGAGCACACCGGCTACGTAATGGTAATGAATGGCAGTAGGCGGGCGGGTTTTCAGGTTGTCGCGCTTGGCGTCGAGGTCCAATTTACGTTGCTCCTCGAAATCGCGTACTTTGACCTGCACCACTCAGGGCGCTGTGCAGCCAAACCTTCCCACCGATAGGGCTCGATGTTGCATCTTTTCATGTGTCGTTTCTGAACGTCTTTATATCTGAGAAGTTGTCCGCCATGTTTCCGCTTACCAACTTCTAGCTCAGAATAAAAGATGCGCTTCGCCACTCTCTCTTCCGCCATACGCGATACGTGACCGCACCACCGAAGCTGCCGACGCATCAGATACGCCTCAATTCCACCGACCTGGGCTCGTCGCAGAACTTCGGTATTTCGTACTCGATCAGACCATTTTATGTTCATGATTTTACGTAAACATTTGAGGTGGAACCGGTCTAAGGTACGAATGTGATGACGGTACACGCACCACGTCTCAGAGGAGTATAAAAGGTTTGGCAGCACGATCGCCATGTAGACAAAAATTTTTGTGGCCAATATTAAGTTGTGCGAGCAGAAAACCTTGGAACACAGTTTCCCAAATGCTGCAGCTGCAGCACAGATCCTACTGTTGATCTCAGCATCAAAGTCACACTTTGATGTAATAGTACTCCCCAGATATCGGAATTTATCTACCTGCTTCAGCACGTCTTCCCCAAGCTGTAGGCCAGTGTCTCGTGACCATGTGAGTCCAAAGACATCACCTCCGTCTTCTTGACACTAATTTTAAGGCCGAAGTTGCAGCAAGCTTGGTGGAAAGCAGACATTAGTTGTTGCAGGTCATCTGGGGATTCTGCTAGAAAGCAAAGGTCGTCAGCATACATGATCAGAGATCATGTATGCTGACGACGTTTGCTTTGCGACCACTGTATGTGAAACTTTCGTCCGCGCTCTAAATTTGGCCAAGTTGAAAAGTCTGCCATCGGTAAGGAAGCGTATGTGGACTCCTGCGGTTACTGTCTGTAAGACTTCCCTAACTACAACTGCAAAGTATAAGGCGAACAGTGTAGGGGCCCTAGCCCCTACACTGTGTCCTAACACACCCTTGTCTCACCCCACAGGTAACGGAAAGAAATCGACTGTTCGCCGTCTACGGCGACGCAGGCTGCGCAGGCTACGCAGCACTGAATGTCGTCGTGCAGGAGTCTTAGAAGCCTAATAAACTTCTCCGTGCATCCCAGCTTCTCGAGTACCAACCACAGGGCTTCACGAGGGTTGTCGAACGCCTTCTCTAGGTCAACAAAGCAGAGGCACAAATTATGGCCTTGTTCCCTGCTTTTTTCCTGCAACTGACGGACGCTAAAGATAGCTTCGCATGTGCTCGATCTGGTCGGAAGCCAAAATGGGGTTTCAGGCAGGATCTTTTCAAATATTTGGGTTAAACGATTTAGCAGCAAGAAAAAACCGCATACAATGGCATTCGCGGGAACCTCTGGCGTTGGTTCAAATCATACATAACTAACCATACACAGAAAGTTGTTTTAAGTGGCTACGAATCAGATTTTGTACCAATAAGCTCTGGTGTCCCACAAGGCTCCATATTAGGCCCACTTTAGTTTAGTCTATTTATCAATGACATATCTAGCTGCTTTCACTATGTGATTTTTTTTGTATGCAGATGACCTAAAAATCTTCCAAATAATAGACAACAGTGATGATTACGTTAAATTTCAGGCCGACCTTGATCGATTGTCTGCCTGTGCTGTAAATAAACTTAGTCGTAGCATAAAAAAGTGTAAATCAATAACTTTCACTAAAAAGCGGCTAATTAGAAATTGTACTTACAAACTAACTGGTGACAATCTTGAAAATGTGCAATACATTAGAGACCTAGGTATAACGTTAGACAGTAATCTACATCTTGATTTACACGTAGGTAATAAAATAAAGCTTTTTAAATGTACGGATTTGTTATGAGATCCAGTAAAAAACTCACACAACCCTATACATTTTTAAGTCTCTATAACGCCCTAGTCCGATCTCAACTAGAATATGCCGTGCCCATTTTATAACCCCTATATTTATTATAAAAATTACATTTTAGATGTTGAGAGTGATATTAATTATAAAAATGAATATCACTCTCAACATCTAAAATGTAAATTTAAGTTGTGGTAAATGATGCTGGTGTTGAAATTAATACTACTTTTTATCTAATCTTCTAAGCAACATTGTATTCAGTATTGTTTTTATACCCAAATAAAGTAAAAAAAACATGACGTTAAAGATGTTTTGGAGCTCCACTAACACTTGTGCCACCCTGCTTCGGGAGCTCAGATGAAAAACCATTGGCTCACCAACAGCTTTTCTGTTTTTAGGCTGTTTAAAAGCCATCTCCATTATGCCTACTGATTTCTAGCAAGTCTTTGGTAAAGTGGCGGGTCAATGGGCTCTGGTATCTTCATTTTCGGGATTAGGTTGAGATGCAAGCAAAGCGTATAGCTGACGGTAGAAGTTTTATAATACAGAAAGGAAGTCTGGCTTCAATGCAACAACTGCTCTGCTGGCCGTAGTCAACTTCGTCAAGTAGCTTCTAAAAAGAGACTGAACAAACACTTTCGACCACTGATATTGCTAAATTACTCGTTCAATAGAGAGTGTTTTAGAGTTGACCATCAGAGATCATAGCCCACCAGTTTACCAATCTTCTTGTTCAGAGCCCGTTGTTCGGGCGAGGTGACTGATGGATCCTTCACGAGCCTAAGGGTTTCTTCCGAAATCTGCGAATTCTTGCGAATATGCTGAATTTTGCAAAATCTCATTCCTCCCTGTTTCCATGCCAGCAAATAGAATATGGTTTGACTGGAATGTTTCAGAGTATCTGACTGATTGCCGGAGCAGGTTAGGACGCGGACACATTCAAAATTTCATATTCAGAGAGCCTCGAACAAGTTAGAGATCAATGCCAGTATTATACCTGTTGATCACTGAGACGTTTCTGAATATGGGTTTCTTATCAGTCATGATGAAGTCAGTCGATCTCATTTGTCTGCTGTTTCTTGTAGAACAAATTCATCAAGAAAAGTCCCCTCGCTCTAGGCAGTTGCAAGCATTTGCACTCTATGATTCCTGCTGCCAAAACCATAAGATCTTACTACCCGGCCTTACTGGTGAAGTGTAAGGGTAAGTCCTTGGATTTATCTCCAAACATATCTTTCAATTCATCATCAGAGTGTGTTGAGGTCAGTGCGTACAACTGTTAGCTAACAGAGACACCCTTGTATAGCTGGTCTCACTTTCGGAAGTACATGAGGTGGTCCGATTCAAGGGTTATAATGTCCTCTGTCTTCGGACTTCACATAACCCAAGAATATTTCACTTAATCCTCCAGAGTTGCGCCAGGTGCTCGACGAGCCATAATGTGCATCTGTGTGGTCTTCTTCTTGCCACCATTTTGGAGGCACCTATAATTGCCATGCTGGGCTTGCAGGTTGGCAATTGCCAATTGTAAGTAGCTAATCGCACCGGTATCGCTGCTGCCCAACACTGGTTTCTTCACTTTGTAAGCTACACTCAGGCTCAGCTGTGAGTTATCTCACCATTAGGACACCAGAGCCTTGTATGTGGGGCGGCAGGGTGCACCATAAGCAGGAGAGGTTGGCTTGGGCTCCAATCCAAATGATGTTGAGAAGGACCCCTTAAACACTTGTTAGTTATAACCCCATTTCCTTTAATTTAGAGGTTAAAACCATGATCAAACTAGTTGATACACATTATAGAGTAAGATGATTTTGTTTGATATTAATTAAAGTAATAAAAAATAATAGGGAATAAAGCAATAAATATCAGTTTAGATAGAATTGATAGTCCCGAAAAGCGTCATAGTACCTAGTTCTTATTTAGTTACTTAGTTTTTTAGGGATAGCTTTGTCATGTTATCTATTATTAAAACATTATAAAAGCAAAATGGTTATCGAGCTTTAGCATCATAATGTTCATAATAATAAAAAAATATCACATCACCCATATATTTGGTATGTATGCTAAACCATGCGAGAGTGACAATATAAATAATTCTTGTATATGCTCAAAACTGTATTAAAATAAAAGGAAGTAATATTTAGTGAAATATACTCACCATGTCATTAACTCATCACTTGTAAATCCCAAACTGTTTCTATCTTCTTTACAAAGTGTGACCAAAGCATTTAAGTAGGACCGTCTACGGCTGTCAGAACTATTTCTTTGACCACCTCTTAGTCCCAACTTTGAATCAGAAGGTACGGTTTTGTTGGTGGGTGAAATATCATTGTGGGTAGCTTTCTTCAAATAAAGTCCTTGTATTATTTCAACAATATTTTCTTCATTGCTTTTATTACTGTCTAACTTAAATAAATTGCCACTCTTTTCACACAATTGTCTACCTGGAAAACATTACACTTAATAAATTTAGGAACTAATAAATCACACAAAACATGTTGTATTTTGAATGTTAGGAAATATTTACCTTTCCTACGATTCAACCAATTCTCGTAGGCCATTATATCATCTTTTTACAATAACACCGTGTGCATGAAAAATAGTAAATAATATTCACGTTCAGTAACGTATTAAAATATCAATAGTTTCCTGTTAATTCGAAGAAAACTAAAGATACAGACAAACTATGTGAAAAATAATTATTCAACCCTGTTTTCCTGTAACCATACATACTTTTTTGACATTAGGCCGTGCATGGTTCCACAGGCAAAAAATACTAGTGACGTGAAAATCAAATGTTTATCTATCAATTATTTTAATCTAAATCATTTTAATTTTAATATGAAAAACTTTT
The DNA here is from genome assembly GCA_963921215.1 of Scoparia ambigualis. NCBI lineage: Eukaryota > Metazoa > Arthropoda > Insecta > Lepidoptera > Crambidae > Scoparia > Scoparia ambigualis. Next base: position 20,213,589 of record OY992506.1, read on the forward strand.
TTACGGATTAACTCGCGTTTAGTTTACACTTTACTATTACACAGTCTCCCTGTGACCATGGACCCTGTATAGGGTTCGAAACGTCAGGGTAATATAAAAAATTATGTAAATAGTAAATTAAACGCGAGTTAATCCGTAAAAAAGTGTTTCATTTCAATGTGTAGTGCTCGCTTAAACCTCAGAAAACAATATATTTTTACTTTCGTTCCACTACTAAATAAAAAAAAATATAAAATTACATCTAAATATATTTGTAAAAACTTCTTATCGTTATCGTTTATCTAATATCCTTTTTATTATATGTCTATGCTAATATCTCTATTTAGAAATAAATTCTGTAGAGTCAGTTTGTGTCATAAAGTTACTATACCTAGTTGTGTATGATTTGGCGGAAAAAGCTGCCTGAACCACAGGCGTATAATAAATAAGAAGGCTTGAACTCAAGTTCTAGTAATCAAGTTTTCAATTTAATGTCTTCCAATGCTCGTTTTTATTACTAATTACAAACCGTTTATTATAATTTAATTTATTTTAAAGTAAACTTTTGATATTTTATTTTACATAACACCTTACTTAATAAATTAAAAATAAATATTCTTTGCAAGTTTTGGTTAGCTATAATTTTAAGAACCAATATGCTTTAAGCAACTTTACCTATTTAATCTAATTTTAGAATCATAATTTTACATACATAATCACGCACGATTATTATCCCCAAAGGATTAGTCACAGACCAGGCAAGGAGGACCGCAAAAGCAGTCATCTGCTATAGTCTACTTTTTACCAAATAGCGACTACACATGTGCTCAGCGTGACATCTAATTTATTTAACTAAATATATACTAAAATAATATTGGGCATTTTGAGTCGAGTGTGATTGATTCACTGAAGACGGGGAGCTGAGGGGCACTCAGAACAATAACTAAACTAAAGCTTGTTCTAAGCTATACCCACGCTCTTGTTTATGGTCCCTTCCCTACTCGTTAAAAGGTCCTATACCGTGATACTACCAAAGACAATGACTCTGTTTCGCTGTTATAATTTTTTTGCAACTAAACTATACTTTTACATATTTCATAATTGTTTGTACCTAGATATCCAACTTTTATATCTTCTAAAACGTCGAAATGAATTCAGTTGTGTCTATGGAACAGAATTGTAGTGAGGTGAAGTGAAATCAAAGCAGCAGACCTATTACGTTCATTTCTGTCTAGTGAAGGAAATCCAAAAGGTACCGGCCGTGTGCCCGTGCCCGCAACTTGCAACAACATCAAGAAATAGTGGTGGAGCTAAGATATTTTATTGAATCGACACTGCAATCTTCGATATTGTTTGGGTTTTGTTGTCATCCATCACTTCAAAATCTAAAATGTTTGATCCTCAGCATGATGGTATTGACATGAAGTCATGCCGAATATGTTTGTCAAATAAAAAGCCTTTATGCCCACTTTTCAAGTACAAACTATCAGGAAATTATGCTGAAATGTTAACGGCGGTTGCTGATGTAAAGGTAAAGCAACACGTAAACAATGAACTATTTAAATTTTTTGTGAAAAAACTATTGATCTGAAAACGTACTCTTGGAATGATTATAGTACATCTTTTAGATGTTTACGTTAACCATTATTAAATTGAGGCTGACCAAGAGATTTCCACTCTACCATCCTTCATACAGTAAATGTTGTTTCTTTCAAATAAAATATTGCTATACATGTAAACTTTGTGATCCTTGAGTTGATCGTTTTGTGAACATGTTTACACCCTAGATATCAAAATAAGTTTTTCTTTATGAAGAGACGCTTAGACCTTGGTAGGTAATACCAGCCTTGTATAATAACAGACTGTTGCACAGTGTGGGATTTGGCTTGAGTTGCTGCCATGCTTTTTTATGTTTTCAACAGATAGCCTGGGCCAAACAAAAGCTTCTAGTAGAACTCCCATTAACATTTTAAGCGCCATGTGTATCATCCCATGGACAGAAGCACAGCGGTGTATACCAGATGATACACTTGGCGCATAACATGTTAATTTACTATCGGTAGATTTCGAGATATATTGTTTTTCTGAAAACCCATGAAAAACGTTTTTGCGGTTTTATGTGTATGTATTTACTAAGTTAACAACATTTAATTTCAGTTTATAGATGTACTAAATAACTACTTGCGGTTTGTGCGCCAGACACAACAATTTTTAATTGTCTTTGCCGATAGTCGGCAAGTCAACGCTCAAGAGGATAATAAATCAAGAAAGAGCAGGACGGCTGAGTTATATGGTAACAACCTTGAGCAACAACTTCAAAATTCTATCTAGGCCGTCCTGCTCTTTCTTGATTTATTGTTCAGTACATTTATAAACCGAAATGAAATGTTACTTTTCATCTAAAAATAAAATCCATATATTGTAGGAAACTCCAGAAAAAAAAAACCAAATTAATTATTTTGAACATTTCTATGAAATTTTTGTTCTTTTTTACTAAATTAAAACTATGCCTTTGTTCATTCCCCACCTATATATAACTTTAAACTTACTTAATACATACACATAAACAAGCAAAAACGTTTCTATGGATTTTTTCACAGGTTTTCAGAAAAACAAAATATCTCGAAATCTACCCATAGTAAATTAATGGGAGTTCTACTAGAAGCCGCACTAGAGGCCGCAACTCGAGCCAAATCCCACACTGTGTGTTGGTCTAGTGCCAAAACAATTTATGATAATAAGTTATGTGTAAATGGTTACTATTGGGTGGTTAAAGTTTATTTTGTTACATTAGGTGGCTGCAAATGATGGCTTACCTGAGAAAATTTGTCAGAAATGTTGTGCAGCTTTGGAGAAAGCCTACCTTCTTAAGACTGTTGCTGAAAGGTACACTCTTTAACATAATAAAAAACTGTCGTTTTTGATATGATTTTTCTAAAAAATGCGGAACTGTTCATTATCCGTAATTTTTTCTTCTTTTTGACTTTAATAATTAATAAAATGTAATACAAAATAGCCTAGCATGTTTATCTCTAAAACTAAATATTTAGTTGTTAATAATAATATGTAAAAAAAGCAACAGCTAATTTTTTTAAAAATTCAAATCTAGGACTGACAAAAAGCTTCGAAGAATTCTTGTCAAAGCCATCAAACAAATTCCTACGAAAAAGATCGCTTTTGATTCATTTACTGATATCAAAGGTGAAATTGGACCTTTGTCAATTAAAAATGAGCCAAAATGGGAAATGGAAATCGATGTGCTGTCTGATACAAATTCAAAACCTGTAGAAACAATTGACGGCAAGGATATTGTTATTGCTAACACTGTCATCCGTAAACTTGATGCAAATTATGAAGAACACGAACCAAAATTATCAACAGACGATGTAGACTTGACTTGGAAGTGTACAAAAATTCCTAATGATGAAGATGATAATGAGGTAACTACAGTCTGTCAAAATACTATCAGTTTTGACTTAATTTTTATTGTTGCAAGTAAAAGACTATTATTGTGTCAGGTGGTACAATGATAGTCTTTTTCTTGCTTGCATAATATGATCTGTAGTCAACTAAGGGTTCACCCCTGGTAAAACAAAAAAATATAAATTATGATGTTTACATCATATTTTATTATGTTATTGTTAAGGAAAAGCAGTAGTAAGTGTAATAAAACTCCATACTCCAGGTACATTACAATTTATTATATCCAGTATTACAGTTTCTCCAACACGTCTAACCACTTCGAATGCCTGCCACAGAATGCCGCCACTTTCCGCCATGATTCAATCGGTCATTTGTCCCTACCATTTCTAGGCTTTCGTTTGTTACATTTTTAATTTTTAAAAGTCAAATCGGCTTCGTTTTAAAACAGTTTTGTTTTTTTTTAAATGCTAAATTAATCAGCCTAACAGCCTAACATAATTAAACTTTAACATTGTATTTATTTTGTTAACTTTCCTGATTGCAGGCAGAATATTTAGATGACGATGTATTTCAAGACGATGATGATGATGATTACGTACCACCAATGGAAAAGCAGAAGACAAAATTTAAGAAACCTAAATTATCAGATATCAAAGTATTCAAGGGTAAGAAAACTATTGTTAGAAAAGTCAAAGTTCTTAATAAAATAAAAGAGGAGTTTGACGATGATGATAAACCTTTAAAATCACTGCAAGCTGTGACAATACAAAAACATAGTGGAGATGGTAAAAAATCTACAATGATTACTTGCTGTGAGTATACTGCTATACTGTTTTTGCAGCTTTTGTAATCTTTGATACTAGTGAATTTTATAATTAAATATGGAAATGTTTATTTCCAGATCCAATAATGAAAAATGGCTCCAGAGGGCCACCTATTCTTTTAAGAAGGCCCAAAGATGCAACTGTTTTGAAAGTACACCCTAACTATAAGGTCAGGGCAACACCTTCTATGACAGAATCGAGTAAGGTAGTGCATCGTGATAAAACCATAAGAATGGTGAGAACTGCAAAGCCCATTGTGAGACAACGAGAAAAACTTGTATGTCCAATATGTGGAATACTCACTTTTACTTTGGGAAACCATATTGCTACGCACCAAGGTATGTGCTTTTATTAAAAATAATGTATAAGCTCTTTTGGTAATGCTTTGTTAAAAGTTTTCTTCAAACAGTGATAATGACTTCTTGAATATGAACAGTCCCTAAAGTATTTAAAACAAAACATTACAGAAATAGCAAACTGTCACTCTAAATAGAGCACATTTTTGTATAAAGCACTGAAATATGTATGTATGTCTTGAAATATTTTGGCATAAAAATGTCAATACAAAACTGAAAATTGTTCTTAAAAAAAAACAGCCAATATGTCTGATAAAAAATCACAAAAAATTTTTTACACAGCTATGAAATTAATAAGGTTGTCTGTCTTTTTTGTCTTATACATAATACTTAAATCAATACATTGTACTTTACAGAGAAAAAGAAGTTTTCCTGCCCTCAATGTCCAAAAACATTTTCTCAAAAGAGCAACCTTATTGCTCATTCTAAGCAGCACTCAGGAATCAAAGATCACATTTGTGAAGTATGTGGTGCTGGCTTTTATAGTCAAAAGTCTTTAGTCAGGTAATAAAACAAAACAAAAGTTATTTTATATCTATTTGGCCAGGGCAGCCGGCGCCGTGAAGTTAACGTACACACGCCTTCATAGCGTTGCCAGGCGTCCAGATAAAACCGGACATGGCTAGGCTTTTTGATTGCGTGTCCGGCCAAAAAAACGGTGTCCGGCTTTTGTTAGGGTGCGTCCACATCTGGCGAATGCGCGGCAAATGCGCAGCTCGCGAGCCGCTTGCGAGCTGCGCGCGTGAATTTTAGGCTCGTGCGCCGCTCCTGAGGCTCCAGTATAAAAGCAAACAGAACGGTAAGCGCGCGAACTGGACGCGCGCAGATCGCGCGCACCACGCACTAACCATACAAGCATTTCATGAGTTGCGCACCAAACAACGGCAGTAACGGCACGCGTGCAGCGCGCGAGCTGCACATTCGCCGCGCATTCGCCAGATGTGGACGCACCCTTAGGCTTTTTACATTTCGCAAACGAGCGAGCGCCGCGCGTGGCCGAGCGCAGGCGAGTCGACTGTCGTGTCGGTCGCTCCTGCTACCGAAAATATAGCGTGTCCGGCCTTTTTACCCATATGTCCGGCCAAACTGGCTGGTCTGTCCGGCTGTTAGGTTTGGCGACCTAACAACCCTACGCCTGCAGATCAACCTATCCGAAATTGTCAAATTTCACCAATCGATATTGATCCCTATACCCTAGTGAAAAAGTTCAAAATGTATTGAAGAAATTGAACATTCTGTGGTAGGCTGAAGTGCTTCACAAAAAACTTTTTAGTGATACATACAACATGTTTTGTCAACACGCGATGGAACGTAGCACATTAGGTGTCAACCGAACGGATCAATTCCGAAACACCGACCTGCGCTCCCAAACGTAAAACGCAGATATGGCTCTGAAAGTAGCTCAGCTGAAATGCGATTGGGCTGGTCATGTCTTTAAATCGCTTTCTAGCCATTAAAAAAAAATATATAAGGCTTGTACGAACATTTATATTTAACCTTTACATAGGGCGATATGTACTGCCAAAAATTCTGGAATTATATTTTATTTTCAGACACAACTTGATTCACAAAGGCGAGAGACCATTCCCGTGTAATCTTTGCAATAAAAGATTTATTGCTGTAAGTATAACCTTTTTATTTATTAATTTCAGCAACACAGTAACAGCAAAATCATAACGATATTGCACTGATAAAACATTCAAAACATTAACATACAATTAATCTAAATATCTACATATAAGCTAAATGAAAAAGCACACCAGTAAACATAAAATGATAATTATCTTTTGCCTTTTACTTAGTACTGATATTTTCTTTTAAAATCAGTGCTTTACGGCGTATTAATTATAGACTATTTTACAATTAAAAATAAAAGATGCTATGGGACCATTCGGGTCTACCTTTAAGTCATAATACTTAATTATAATGCATAACAGCGGATGGCATTAACTTCATTTCGAAGAAAATTATATGGCATACACTCATTTATCAGATATTGAGATCTCATAATTTTATAAGTCAGAATCATCTGTAGGCATAAATTTAATATCTACAATAATTAAAATACAGAATCATCATATCGCAGAAAGTTCACAGTCAGAATCTTCTGTTGGCATACAGAAGGCAGAAGTAACACTACATAGACTCCATGTTAAAAACTAAATCCTTGGCAAAAACTGCAGCTAAAAAGCTTGGCATCCTTTCTAAGGTAAGGCGGTATTTTACACCGGGGCAGCTGCTTCAGCTTTACCAAGCACAAGTCCGATCCTGTATGGAATACTGCTGCCACCTCTGGGATGGATCTGCCAAGTATCAGTTAGCCGCTTTAGACTAAGAAGCGTACTAAGAGGGTCATTGGCGACTCTAAACTCGTCGAATCCAAGCTGCAGAATCTTGAACATCGACGCAAGGTTGCCAAACCTTTCGGTTTTTTATCGATTGCACTTCGGTAAGTGTGCGCAGGAACTACACGAGCTGATTCCACCTTCTCCTTTCTACCTCCGGGGAACGAGACGCGGACTGAGATCTCACCCTTACACTGTCAACATACCACCTATACGCACAAAGCGCTTCGCGTCATCATTTTTGATGCGGACAGCTAAGGAGTGGAATTCCCTTCCTGCGGATCTGTTTCCCAACACGTACAACTTGGACATTTTGACAAGGCAAGGGTGAACAGGCATTATCTAGGCAAGTATGCTATATCCTAGGCCGCATCGTCACTTACCATCAGGTGAGATCGGGGTCAAATAGTTGCCTATAAAGAATTTTAAAAAAAACTAGCATATATCATGTGTTATGTTATGCCATATAAATTTCGGAGCAACATGATTCTGTTGGCATACAGAAGGCAGAACTAGCATATATCATGTCGGAGCATCAAGATTCTCCTCGATAGAGAGAACCCACAAGCATGCAACAATCATGCAAGCAAGCTTGCAACATGCAGCATGCAAGCAAGCATGCAACATGCAAGCAAGCATGCAGCATGGAAGCAAACATGCAGCATGCATGGTTTCTGTCACGGCCCCGGCACCGCGGGCTTAAAACACACTAGCGTAGGGCAGATAAGACTACATGGAGTCGGTTTTGCTACGATTCGTTTGTGTCTCTAACTTTTATAACAGAACATATTGACATTTTAAGACCATTATTATAATTAATTTTAGGGTTGAAATACTATTTTAGAGAAAAAGTACTAATGAAATTATTTCAAATGCAATTCTGCCATCTTCATAGTACTTATGCGAAATGAAATTGTACCAAATAATCATCGTACTAAATAAACGTTATGCGGAATTCTATTTTGCCAAAGGTAATAATTATGCCATCTTAAAAGTATGCTATTGTGAATTCGGTCTTATTAAGATTCGGCCAAACAACAATTATATTAAATAATTTTTATGCCTTACAAATATTTGTTTAGAGAAGATTATGCCAAATGTGTTATGCCATATAAATTTCGGAGCATTAAGATTCTGCCAGATAGAGGGGACCCGGATCATTCACGTTATTTAAATAACGTGAATGATCCGGTTTCACTTCTCTGCGTGTTATCTAGCCGTTGTCAGCACCGGACATAAGTGGAGTTTAAAAAAATTACTACTTGCATCATATCGAACTATTACAGTACTGTACAAGAAAGGTTAACCGAGATAATCAACAAGTTTCCTTTCGGGAAGTAATTTTGTTATTAAATTGACACAGAAAAAAGAGACACGGTTAGCTTTCATACAATGGAGCTAACATGTCGCTTCTACTTAGATCTATTTCCGTGGTCAAATGTATATTTCAAAGTTGCCACTTTTCCGCTACGTTTTTTTTATACACTACTGGTAAGCACTTGGCCTTCATGTCACCTGATGGTAGACGATAAGGCCGAAGGTGGAAGCGTGCTTTACCCGGAACCTAAACCACGACTTAGTATTGGATTGTGTATCTAGTATTTATGTCTATAAGATGACCCCGTGAACTTAGTATCACCTACATTATCTTTGTGAAAAATATGGTCAAAACTTACAAATTTTTTCGGTCTGCGCATTTAGCCAGTGTCAAGTTAATAAGTAATTGCTTAAAGTAGATAATAGAGTGATAATATAAGATAACGTTTAAGAGGCCTATTACATCTCGAATGTGATTTTTGCGTCAAATGCCTATTTTCGCATTTTGTAGTAATTTTGCAGTTGTATTTATCGTTTTTATCGAAATAAGATAATAATTTTGCTGCATAATATTACAAATCTCCATTCTGTGAGCATAAGCTGAATTTGGACGGCCGGCGCATCGCATTTTGTAGTAATTTTGCAGTTGTATTTATCGTTTTTATCGAAATAGGATAATAAATTAATTATAAAATCTTTATTCCTCATGAAGTAACAATCACTCTGGTATGAATTTTGCTCAATAATATTATCGTAGATAGGAGATATTCACAGTTGTTAACTTATAGCAATTTTCGAAGTTTTTTGGTTTAGAATAAGATTTTTTTCCTATATAAAATCAATGATATCTAAAAATTCCGAGGCCGCTACGCACTATTCGACTATATAAGAGATAACATTATAATTTTTTTATTTCACTTGTTTAAAACAGTAGTTCAATCGATGAGCTCAAAAAAGTGCCTTCGCGCACTTTTTTCTCTGCAATTTTGGGTTTAATTAAGAAGTTAAGCAAAATTTACAAAAAGCGAGGCCGCTACGCACTATTCCAATAGCTATTCTACACTATTCAATAAGTCGTAATTATTAATGTATTTTTGTTTCTGAGATCCATAACGCCAACATCGGCCATTTTACGCAAAAATCACAGTCGAGTCTACAGCCCAGGCACAGTGGCACAAGACAGAAGATTTTTCCGTTTTGTGTCCCTAGTGGCAGATCCAGGGGCACAGGGCGGAATTATAGCTCTTAATGGTAAATTATATTCCCCCAAACCCCTTGAGACTCAATAAAGCTGTGGGACTTTATTGGATCTCACACGGACTTCTTGAGAGAATTTAAAAAGTGATGTTGCACTGTTTTGTTTTATTTTCCAAAACTCATGCACGTTCACGAACACTTAACAGTAAATACTCCTCCATTATTTCACATTAATATTCGACAAAACACAAATTATAGAAAATAAAACAAATTTGCAGACATGACGCTTCACTTTCCCGCCAAGAAGTCCTATTTATATATCTATGATCGAAGCCTAAGACCGATTGATGTAATTTCAGCGTTGCGACCTGACCCGCCACCTGCGCATACACTCTGGTTACAAACCGTTCAAATGTGCCGTGTGCACGATGTCGTTCAACGCGAAGCACCAGTTGCAAAATCACGAGCGCATGCACACCGGGGAGCGGCCGTACGCCTGTCAGGTGCGTGACGTCATGACATGATGTTTTTTTTACAGGGCGAGGCGTTAAGGCGGCACGCCCTAACGCACTCGGGCCACCGCAGGTTCGAATGTACCGAGTGCCCTAAAAAGTTCGTGCAAAGCCACCACCTGCAGAACCATTTGATCGTTCACACCGGCAAGAAGGCGTACTCTTGCAAGGTTAGTTGTTATATGAATGAATCTCCCCGCATTTTTTGCGAAGCCACCATCAGCAGAACCTTTTGATCGTCCACACCGGCGATAAGCCGTACTCTTGCAAGGTCAGTTGTTATATGAATGAATGAATTCCTATCTACCCGCATTTTTTGTAAAGCCACCATTTGCAGAACCTTTGGATCGTCCACACCGGCGAAAATCCGTACACTTGTAAGCACAGACCACTTATCCCATAGACGTCGCTTTCAGCGAGTTTTACTAAAAGATGCAATCGTAAAAATTCAGCGGGGTGCGGGGGTGTAACTCTGGCTGTGATTGGATATTTAAAGGTCAAACTAGTGACACGTAACACACCATTATCAAATGTATTCGAAATAGTAATGTGGTAAAAGTCGATATTGATATCGATGGACTGTTTTCGTACTTGATGATTAATATAACGGTGTTAATAAGTTAATAAAACAATTCTTCTTATTTAAAAGGTACTAACTTTTATATCAAAACTCAAGTTAAGATAGGTATTATATTTTGTCAATCAATCTGTTTGCCATAATCAGTTTCGGAGTAGTTTAAAAAAATTAATATGTAATGGCCGGTTTTTCACTAAGTGGTAGAGCCACGCTGCGTTGCAGCACGCATTGGGCCGGTTCGCCCGGCGTAATACCACCCTCTCGCGAATATTCGGCGTGACCCGCCTGCTCGTTTGCCTCCCTCTTTTATAAAAAAAAAAAAGGTCAGGCAAAACTTATTTGGTGGTTAGAGTTAATACAACCATTTTGAAAATGTTTTGTCATAATATCATGTCATTCATTGTTTTACAAGAGATTTTTAGATTAGTCGCGTAATATTTTATCAGACGGATAAGTTTAACGGTTAAGACGCTTGTATCTTGGACTGCTAAATGTAAAACATATCTCTAGCAAATCGGTATTTGTACTTGGTTGGTTAATTGCTTGATGTTTTATAGTTTTATTATTGGAGAGAAAACTATCGGAGATATGCATATCTGAAGTCGTTGGTATTTCTTGATAATTTTGAATAAAATCCTGCAACAACAAGTATAATGAATCAAACAATTTAAACGTATCAAAAAAAATAGAAGTTAGATTAGATTAGATCTTTATAGGCTGGTACTTTAAGTGACAAAGAAGATATCATCGATAGTCTATGCTGTAAGGTGGTAACTGGCCTCACTGGTGAACAATATGGAGTTGTGGCTGAAGCAAATTCACCTTATGAAGAACCCTAAAACATTAAAATAGGTTAATATGAATATTCATCTAGTCGCATTATATTGAAATGCATATTTAAATTGTAGGTAGTAGGTAAGTACTTCATAGTTAGTTACTAAGCAAATTGAACATAATTACTCACCACAGTTGGAAGCATAAGCGTGGGTTCAGCATTACTAAACAACAGTCGCCGCTTTTTCATATAATGCTATATTTGCTTGTAGCTTCTATCCATTTTATTTTCAAGTTTGGGCATTTTGGAAACATTTTACAACAAAAGTTAGTTATCTTTAAATAATAAATTAAAATAAAGAAGTTAAAACAAAGAGTCAGCATTGAATATTTTGATAAAAAGATAATAATAATTTTAAACCAACTAAAACTGATTATACAATGCCAATAACAACCTAAAAAACTTTATTTTTAGTACATATACACTAAACCTTACGTTTGGTTACGAAAACTCGAGGTATAGAAATTATATTTTGCTAGAAATTGCTAAAGTCAACATTACATTTTACGTGAAAGCTTCTTATTGTTATTTTTGAATTTACCAAAATACACCAGCGAATTTGATTTCATTCTCATAACCGAATAATGTCATAATGGTAACAAAGTTCTAAACTTAATAAAAAATTATCGATATTTGTAACAAATTTATCGTCAATTTGTAGGTTCTAACTTGGGCAACACTCACCAAAACAGAGGGAGATAGAGTGCTTTATGCATTTACAACAGAATGAAAGGGACTTTTTTAAAAGACATCAACGCGTGCATTTTTCTTAATTTATAATTGAATTTTTACACCAATTTAAAATTTATCCTTTTACGTCATAAAATTGTACTTACCGATGAAATAAAATATTATCTTTTTGTAAGCTAGAAGTTTTGCTTCACTTTACACACAATTTAACAGCGCAATACGGCATATTTATATTAATAATAGATTTTTGAATTTTAGCGTGCCGCGGCGCTGTCAAACTATGACTGAATCTAGGTTTGGGGGCGTGTCACTTACATATGCAATGGATTGCATATGTAGTATGAGTGACGTTACCCTCGTATGCGGAGTCTATGGGATAAGTGGTCTGTGCTTGTAAGATAGTTGCTGTTGTATGAATTAATGAATTCCTATCTACCCGCAATTTTTTGCAACGCCACCGTCTGCAGAACCTTTTGATCGTCCACACCGGCGATAGGCTGTACTCTTACAAAGTCACTTGCTGTTATGTGAATATTACTACCCCCTACCCGCATTGGGTAAGCGTGGTGGGTTATGGCCCAATCTCCTCATGTTGTTTATTTGGGAAGGTTTAAGCCGTGGGACGTTTAGAAGCTGATGGTGATCATCGTTCACAGGAAGTAGACAGCAGAACTTTCTGATATACTTATATATGCACTTAAGCAATATACTAATTGTTAGGTAAAGATAATATGATCTGTATCAATTGCAGTGACATTAATAAATATTAAGAAAATATGTAGGTAGGATTACATTCTTTCCTATCCCTACCCAATCCTATATGGAATATTCGATTCTTCGTGTGCTTCGCTGGTGGTCAAGCTGCTCCCCGTTGCGGCTTCCATCCCAGTAACGGTAGAAAATCATCTTAAAACCAATCTATCAAATCATCCGCGGCCGCGGTACTCGCGCGCGTACAAAAACATCGGTTGCGCCAATAAAAACATCGAAGAAATAACACCCCGAGGAGCGACGCCATTCTACAAGGTCAGTCGATTATTCCATCCCTCAATTAACTCTTTTTTTTACTCAACACTAATAAGCAGCTTTAAATGTCGAACCCCTAAGATTTTTATCGCTTTTGCCATCAATTTTATTGCTTTTCAATCGTTTGAATCTATAAACGACCATTTACTCTGATGGCAAGCGGTCGCCGAAGTCTAACCAGGGGGGTGTCACTCCGCAGTTTAGGTACGTTGGGCCGGCGCGCCTCCCGGGCGCATGGCAGTAGGTTACCGCTCGCGACGCACGCTCCACGTCGCGCGTAAAACGAACAATCATTTCTGTGATTTTAGTGCACCAAACAATGACTACTAAACGATCTTATAATCCGTATGAAAGATACTGTTGTGTTTACGGGTGTTTATTATAATATACAGGGTTACCAGGTTAAGTCGACCTATTCCCGTTAAAGGCGTAGTTTATATCGTTTCTGACTAATTTACTATGAAACACCCTATCCTAAATCTAACCGTTTTCGAGACATTTGAAATTAATTGGTTTTTTTATAAAAAATCCCGATATTCGGCTATCAGCTTTAATAATTTGAAATGTGTAAGTCTTATTATTACTATTATTTGATTTTCACACGTAAAATAAAATGCTTTATGACCTAAATAAGCAATATTGTACGTAAAATTAATAATAAAGTCGTTGAAGACAATTTAAAGTTTAAAAAATAATAAAAATTTAGAAAAAATATTTTTCTATAATAGATATCTAAAAAAAATATTATGGCGCCTGTTTGGCAGATTTGCCTAAAAATATCTACGTTTTTTCAGCTATCCAATGAGGTATAATAACAATGTAGACTAGAGTTTGATCAAAAATTTGTAGGAAAAACTTAAGTTTCATAGGCTACAGGGAAGCCAAAAAAGCTAAATAAAACAATAGGTGAGTACACAATACTAAAGAAGAATGGGCGTTTTTGTATGAAACTCGCCCCACCCCTTGTAAGTTTGCACATAGTAAGTTTCGAAATAAATAGTGTATTTTGTTGTAAGGGCAGCAAATATGAACAAGCGAATGAATGAATGAAAAAAAATAAAAAAAGGGAAAATGAAAAAAAAATGAAAAATGAGGGTGTATAGTTAAATTTAAGAAAAAATCTTGACTTCAATTTTATATTATCGTTAGTAATGTTTGTGTTATTATGTTACAATAAAAGTATTATCTATCTATCTATCTATTATTTAATTTTCTTCTTCTCAATAACTTTTTTCTCCAATACCTGACAGATTTGCTGTCATACAATAATAAAAGGCTTCACTTTTCAAGTACTTTTATTTGATGGGGGGGGGGGGGGGGGCATTCTTTATTACTAAACTTTTGAGTTTCAAGTTTCGGATAGATTAAGGATAGGTGGTTTTATTTTCAATATAGCTTGATACCTGTGACAGATGTCATCAAAAACGACGACGTGGCTTTGAAAAAGCGTATGAATATTATTGACTAAATTTAAATATTATTATTTTGTTTAATGGATTATAATCACTTAACATACTACAATTACTTATTGTGATTATTTATTACACGTTAGATTAGGTTTTATGCCAATAAACTCACATAACACACATTTATCACAAGTTTTAAACACTTACAATAACAAAACGGTTCACAAGGTCATTCACTCTACTGCATCTCTGACGGGTTGCGTGGATGTGGGTGGGAGCCATCTTGTTTTGATACAAGTGCGTACTAAATTTCATCCACTTTCTTTACAACTGAACGCTCGAACGGCCGAGTGGTCGAGAGCGGTCGGTGGCCCTGACTGCGCAACCAACGGTCCCGGGTTTGAATCCCGGTAGGGGTAAATGTTTGTGTGGTGAGCACGAGCATTTGTGACCGAATCATGGATGTTCATTAGTATTTATTAATGTTTATCCGTTATTCATTCACCATAGTTCGGGCTATGCTTGTTTGGTGCTGAATGATTGGTGTGACAGTTGTGAAATTTATTATTATTATTTATAACTTAATATAATTTTTTTGTGTAGAGTTGATCAACAGTTGCAGGTAATGAATGATGTAATACATGTAGGTATAGCTAATAAAAATTACGATATTTACATATTATATTGTTCAGGTCAAGCGGCTCGACATGACACCCAGCCGCCTTTTACAGCAAATAAAATGCTAACATTACTACATGATGCATGTGAACATGTTACCCCTGATGATTGGAAAAAAGTGGTTTATAAAATTAAAGAAATAAAAGGTGATTTTTAGCGTGTAGTAAAATTTGACAAGGACTGTTCTAGTTACTAAGTAATTACTGTGATGACTTAGGTTGTACACCAATACATAATTATAAGAATTTGTTCATTATTAAAATATTCAAAATCTATTCACGTAGGTATTTTTATTTAATTACGTATTAAATAAGTATTTCTAAAAATTAAGACGTGATCTAAATAGCATCCAAAATGATAATTGGAAGCAAACAACGATTATCGGCAGATAATGATATTCAATTGATAACTTCAATTATCATTTGATTCAATTACGTCTGTAATGTCTCAACCCTAGGCATGACCATTTGACACCTGCCACAGGAATCAAGCTATATTGAACCTTTAAACGCCCTTAACGGTAATAGGTCGACTTAACCAGTAACCCTGTATACTTACGAGGGGCGTTCAAAATATTCTCGGTATGTGGATAAAAACAAACAAGTACGAAAAGTTTGATATTTTTATTTTTCAATATACTCCCCCCCTATGTTCATACACTTATAAGATCGATCAATTATTTTTTTTAATCCCTCATAAAAATATTTTTTATCTTTGGTGTAAAAATGCTCCTCCACGGCCGTCTTCAACGCTTCATCGTCAGAAAATTTATTTCCACGCAGATCCTTTTTAAGATTGGGGAACAAAAAGAAGTCGCTTGGGGCTAAGTCCGGACTATAGGGTGGATGAGTAACAGTTTCAAACCCACATTCAACAATAGCTGCCTTGGCAATATGAGCAGTATGGACAGGGGCGTTGTCATGCAGAAGCAGAACACCTTTGGTTAACTTTCCTCGCCTCTTTTCTTTGATCGCATCTCTTAATTGACGTATAACGTTAGCGTAGTACTGCCCTGTGATATTTACACCTTTTTCTTTATAATCGATAAGCAAAACTCCTTCACAATCCCAAAATATTGTGGCCATGACCTTGCCAGCTGACGGGATTACCTTGAACTTCTTGGGATGAGCTGAACCCTTAATGTGCCACTGCATGGACTCCTGTTTGCTCTCTGGGTCATAATGATGAACCCAGGTTTCATCTCCAGTAACTATTTTTTGCAGCACCTCATCGGGATTTTCACCACACAGGTCGATAAAATCTGAACAGCAAGCCACACGCATATCCTTTTGAAGAAGCGTCAGCATTCGCGGAACCCATCTTGCACTTACTTTTGACATATTAAGATGGTCATGTATAATGTCATGTACGGTACCAATAGAGAGATTGGTTACTTGAGCTATAGATTTTGCCTTCACTCGGCCGTCTTCCAATATAAGTTTTTCCACTTTATCAATATTTTCTTGTGAGGTAGCCACTACAGGCCGGCCAGGTCTAGGGTCATCTTCAATACTCTCCCTTCCACGCTTAAATTCGCTTGACCATTTTTGAATAGTAGATAAAGAAGGAGCAGACTCACGGTAAACACAATCCATTTCTTCTTTTATGGTTTTTTGATTTTTACCCTGTTTTGTCAAGAATTTTATGACGGATCGGTGCTCTAATTTCGTTAAAATTGTTAATTCGCTCATGGTGTTCATGTTTGTTCGGCAATTGCAGAAAAACAAAAGAACATCTCGGTTCCAATTTTACTTTTTTTTAATGTCAATGGATGAATCTTAGCGGCCAGTAACAAATATATATATAAAAGAGGTTGTAACGTATCAATACCGAGAATATTTTGAACGCCCCTCGTAAATATATCCACGAGTGGAAACCACGCGCTTCTGACGTCAAATCGATATCGAGTCAGCGTTGCATAACGGAATAGGAACGCTCGGGTCACACAATAAGTTTAAACAAGACAAGTACTTTGGTGCTAGATGATAACCAGGGTCTGATGATGGAGCTGGAAGATGGCCATAGGAACTCAGTAATTAAACGACATAGCCCCATCGAGTATAGGCTCGTTTGATTCGTCTTGACGAGTACTTTGGTGCTAGATGGTAACCAGGGTCTGATGATGGAGCTGGAAGGTGGCCATAGGAACTCAGTAATTAAGCGACACAACCGCGTCGAGGTTGATTCGTCTTAATGGGTAGACCGTTTTTGATTGGTAGTGAGTAGTGGTGGTTTGGAAGACGTGGCTAAATTCTGTATACCTACACGTTCAGTGAGATTAACAGATGAAAAACGTGTCCAGGGATAACTAAAAAGTAAAAAATAAACTGTTACTTTAAAACTTTTACTAACAACTTATAACGTCATTACACAATTTATATGATATAAAAGGTTGTTCCGAGATTTACTATGTTAGTACTTTAATGTGTAAATAAACAAATAAATTAAGAGACCTATTACATCCCGACTGTGATTTTTGCGTAAAATGGCAAATTTTGGCGTTCTTTACATTAACAATTTTGACTTATTGAATAGTGTAGAATAGCTATTGGCATAGTGCGTAGCGGCCTCGCTTTTTGTGAATTATGCTTAACTTTTTAAATAAACCCAAAATTGCTAAGAAAGATTGTTATAAAACGCGCAAAGGCAGTGGCACTTCTTTGAGCTCATCGATTTAACTACTGTTCTAAACAAGTGAAATAAAAAAAATAGAATGTTATCTCTTATAGCCGTATAGTGCGTAGCGGCCTCGAAATTTTTAGATATCATTGATTTTATGTAGAAAAAAAATCATATTCTAAACCAAAAAACTTCGAATGAATTTCTCCTATCTACGATAATATTATCAAGCAAAATTTATATCAGAATAATTGTTACTTCATGAGGAATAAATATTTTATAAAGAAAGTATAATCCTATTTCGATAAAAACGATAAATACAATACTACAAAATGCGATGAACCGGCCGTCCGAGCTCAGCTTATTCTCGCAGAGTGGAGATTTGTAATATTATGCTTGAATTTATTATCCTATTTCGTTAATACGATAAATACAACTGCAAATATAGGTACTACAAAATGCGAAAATGGGCATTTTACGCAAAAATCACATTCGAGATGTAATAGGCCTCAATAACTAGATGTGAATGTTTTTAACCATTAAAATTTTTAATCTAAGAAAATACGAGTACTTACATAAATCTCGCGGCAACCATTTATATCATATGAATTGTGTAATGACGTTATAAGTTGTTAGTAAAAGTAAACGTTTTTTTTCTTTTAGCGCATTTAAATAAAAGCTTGTTTTTTAAAAAGGTTTTTACTTTTAATTTTTTTTCATTAGTTCTGCCAAAATTGTTACATTACAGATTATATCTAAAATGGTGATGTGAATAATATTAGTTATAATGCAACAACAATTATAGGCAAGCACAACATGACAATAATGAAAAATAATCGGAAGTAGTTTCGGGAAAATTATATGAACATTCAATACTACAGAACTACAAAAAGATCACATTAAAAAAAAAACATAAAATTATATTAATAATTAGTCAGAGACTAGGCAATGAGGACAGCAAAAGCAGTCCTCTACCATATTCCACTTTTCATCAAATAGCGACTGCACATGTGCTCAGCGTGACAGGTGATGAGCCCATCGCCGATCTAAGCTGTTGGATGTGTGTGCAGTCTTTAGTCCGTTAGTCGCCTTTAACGACACCCAAGGGAAGAGAGAGGGTGGTAGTATATTCTTTCACGGTTAATTATTTATATACAATTCCCAACTCTTGCACCGTGTGTATGAATAAGTCCGGAAAAAATAAGGTAATTTTTTTATATATTTTACACATTTAGTTAAGATAAGACTGCTATATAGATTCGTAATAGTTGATTATTTGCGGAGGGCGCGGGTTCGATTCAACACAGAAGACAATTTTTTCAACGTTTCGTTATCTTTGAACTAATTTATCTTTAGTATGTGTCAAATTACACTAAACCTTATTTTATACCTTTTGAAATACACGTTTTCCTCCATCCACCACCATTCCACCTCTCCTACTTAACTTATTTTATTTTTCCTCTCTAAATTTTTAAACGTGCAACAGGAGTCAGCCCTATTAGAATCATTGAGTTATAATGTACTACGTACTAAAGAAGACGTCTCAACTAGATTGTAACACGCGTTAGAGCCAGCTCGCTCCAACTATAGTAGTCTGTGGCAGGCGCTAGACGCAACAATACATATATTGTGTTCTATTTTATTAAAATATGCCTTTATGTGTGCTAAGGTACCTACTGTTAAAACAACTCAGGAAATACAAATAAAACCAAAGGAATCACTTTTCACCTAGAAACACGTACTAAATTATCGATGTAACATGCATTTAAATAATTATTTTATCAAATCGCCGTGACATGAAGCGTCGGCCATGTTTCGGTAAAATGCATAAAGTAACAATATTTTCTGTTTTGTTACAACTAGGTAGCCCCGCACCACGGTACAAGTATCATTGTGGCTGTGCGCATTTATTGTATGGGACGTCTTCTCTAGTTTATTTACCTCAATGATTAGAATAGGTATAAATTTTGCGCGTTGTTAGAGAGCTTGGACTCTGTAGGGTAGTTACTCATGTGCCTAAACTGCGGAGTGACACCCCCCTGGTAATATTCGTGACTGTAGTATGTATATGTAATCAATATACCATTGTCATTTTCAGGTGTGCAACGTGGCGTTCAGCTATAAGGTGAATTTGAACAACCACGTGTTCAAAGTGCACGGCGTCAACTTGAAGTTCAAGTCCATACACACTGTGACTGAAGACATCCTGCGACGGGAGATGGGTATGGTGAGTGAGACGCGTGTGGCGATATCCCACATTTTGCCCCAGATTGGGGAAGCCCCCACGCCCGCGGCGCACGAGACGGTGTCCATTGATACTGATTACGTGTAACGTTTGTATGGTACGAACTTTTTTCTATACTTAAAAACTAATCGCCAATACTATAGAGACAAAAACAATATTTTTTTAATATTTATTCTGGTATTTATATTCACTAGTGAAGGTCAGAGTATTGACGTTGTTACCTTGTAAGCAAATATACAGTTTAGACAATGAGGCGGTTTAAAAAAGTGTACATGTCAAAAATCTCAATAGATGGCGTTGTTTAGTTCGAAATCGTTATGTCAATGCGCGAATTTGACGTGATACATAGTGATTGACTTCTTAGCAGCCGAATAAATAGTAATGTTTGCGCTTATGTTTTATTTTCTAAAGTTTGTGCTTTGTCTAATATTAATGGGAAATAATATTTATTTTTATCCTTGACATAGGCTAAATGGTGGTAAATGTACGCACCAAGCAAAGAAGAAAAAACATTGAGTAATTTATGAATTCTTTGCGTTAATAACCCTCAAATATACTTATGATAATTAAACGTTTAAAAAAACGACTATTGCACGTAAGGATATTTTTGAAAAAAAATGCTAAAATGATAAAAAAAAACTAAAAGAGCCATAAACTAAAAGTTTTGTCAGTGGTTTCCAAATTAGGACGAGCCTGACTTGTGGCAAACTATATAATTATTATGTCAGCAAATTATAGTAATATTAGTACATCAAGTCATCCATGTGAACATCCGATACCGCTATCGTCAATAACAAAAGTTTTAGAGGAATATGTAGGCAATATTGTCTTACAGAAACATACCGCGCTGTATTATTACTTTAAGCGAAGATTTTTGCCAGCACACTTACTCTGACAGGCATGAGTGAATAGATTTCCCATAATCATAGATAAAAGGAACGAGGTAAACGCAAGATGGATAAGTACATGTAGAGTTTTATATATAGTAATATTTATATTCGCAAAAAGTGGTATACGCCACTTTTTAAGTTAATTATTTTATTGGTGATTAGTTTTTATTTGTTAGCAAATGTGAGAAAGACTTATTGTCGTCTTAAATTATCGTGTGATATTATTGTGACGATTAAATATGTGTTTGAACTGGATAAAAATAATAGTGTTAATAAAACAATGCGAAAGCGCAAGTGAAATGATTATATTAACTACATAAATCAGTCTGGTCATTTATTAGGTTGATCCCATTGGTAACATCAAAAATAAGGGACATTTTGATTTGTTTGATTAACTTTCATGGTTTTTTGTACAATATTATGTTTTTTTTCATTTGAATGTTGAAGTAGCTTACTAATAAAATAAGTTTCAAATAAGAAATGTCTTTATTATTACGAGTATAAAACCCTAAAACATTTATTATGCATGACTACATTACTAGAATTTTTTATATCGTTAACTATTTTTGCATCTTAAAATTATTATTTGAAATAACCAGTTATATATCCCCAATTTGAGATGTCCTCTAAGAGTCTTCGTAAATTTACTTAGAATCTCATCGGAGTTTTCATGTATAAATCCATATTCACAACTCATTTTACTCTTAAGATTAAGAGTTTTCATAGGTAATTCTTATGAGACGTAAAGTTGGTATCGTTTCAAAATGGCGTAATTATTCTACTCATAGTCGATTATCTATGATATAATCTCTGGTGCACAAGCATCCAATGGTTACAGATTGCTTGTTCGCAGTCCAGCGATGTTTCAGGTCGCTTGGTATTTCTATTGTAGATTCTTCCATTGCGGGTGACCTTCTTTTTAATATTGTCAGCTGAAACAAGTCATTGTAAGTATTACATATAACAATGTCAAATATAAAAATTACATGAAAGTCGCAGTCAAAAAGTTGTATTGCCAACTATTAATATTTTCTTTCAACTTCTTAATAAAATGTATGATCTAACCCTATTAATGGTAAAGGATTGTTAAGGTATTTACAAAATAAACTTACTTCATATATATTTGGCTGACAACTATACGGAGGTCTGCACATCACCTTGCTGCAAGTTCGGTTTTCAAGAAATCGCGGATAATAGTTTTCACCTAAGTCCATTATTTCTTTCTGAAAAATAATAATAAATAGAACATAATCAATCAAACATGTACTTAGTCAAAAATAGTAAAAATATGTAATTTATTCTTACGCTGTATTCACAACTGCAGGGTACATCCGGTATCGCTTGCTGTAACAGGGTAAATCAAAATAAAGTGTTTATGTAAAAAAAACAATTACTTAACTATTTTGTTATTTTTATTAATTTCAGCTAATTTACATCCTCTGTATTTTAAGCCTCATCTTTAACAAGCCAACTAATTTGGTCCTATGCGAGCCTCAATCACTGCCTAGCCACTTCGACGATGTCTATCTAATGATTTGCCCCGAGGCTATCTTGCATATTTATTTATTAACTAAAAATATCACTTATAAAAAATCTTTATACAACTTACACTATGCTTTTCCACTTTAACGTTACCCCTTTTGCGAGTTCTAGTCTCCACAGAGTTGTCCAATAAAATGATGTTGTTCCTTATCATGTTAGCGTAGTCCACAATCAGGCCTGGCAACTCTTCCCTATTCTCATCCACGTCTGTGGACTTTATCTCGTAAGGAGGGCCTAGTTCGTCGGCATTGTCAAACAATTCGTTCTCTAAAGCTATTGGCTCCACATAGTTTTGCCTTCTTCGAGTGCGTTGCTCCCGGTTCATGTTCTCTTTGACGCTTGAGGTTCTCTTTGAAGCAGCCGCTTTTGGAATTGAGGTTTGAATAAAGAGAAAGAATCCACAGCATATGACCACCATCAGGAATGATCTTCTTACCTGGAAAGTAATTATTTTTATAAGAACGCGTTTTATAGTAAGACTATAAATATATTAAAAATTATATATAAAAACCACCCTCAGTTATCGCTCTTTCTGTTAGTGAAAACCGCATAAAAATACATTGCGTGGTTTAGAAGAATAAGGCACAGACACAGGAAAACGGCGACTTTACTTTATATTATGATGAAAAAAATTACAATATGGTTTCGCTCAGTTTTTTACTCTTAAATCGCTTTAATGCGATCTCTTCCAAGCAACAAGACTGATGGAGAGAATCTCTTCCTTTATATAGTCTGTTAAAAGTCGGAGGTGCGGACAGAATAATATCTATACCTATTAATAAAAATCAATTGCCGAAATGTTTGTACGCGCATCACTTCAGAACGGCTCGACCGATTTGGCTGATTATTTTTTTGTTGTGTTCGTAATGGTCAGGGCAAGCTTTGTGTAAAAGAAAATTTTGGAAATTTGTCACGGGATACATGATGTTCAGCGGACGAAGTCGCGAGCAGGTCACTAGTATCTATATTACTAAAAGCCGTTATTTAAATATAAATAAGGAGCTGTGTTTTAGCGGCTCATTATTAAAATAATACTACCTACCTATCTCTTCTCTCGGGTGTCGTAAAAGGCGACTAACGGACTAAAGACTGCACGCACATACATCCAACAGCTTAGAGCGGCGATGAGCTCACTATCTATCACGCTATAACGTAGACTCTGGTAGTGGACCGCTTTTGCGGTCCTTACCTGGCCTCTGACTAACAGTTTGGGGATAGTAGTCTTGAGTGAATGTATGGATGTATAAATAGGATGAAAGTATCAAAGCGAAGTGTTTTAAGTGATGTGAACGAACACGACGAGCGAGTATAAACGCTTTATTGCTATGCAATAGGAACTTGTAAAAAACGTTTTAAATATATTTTTACTTTCTTCAATTTCTGTGCCTTCTATGTCGATTTAAAAAAACAATATTTTAATACCTAGGTACTTCTTTCCAAAACCTTTAATGTCATTTAACAATGAGGTACTTTTTTTATTTTTTTATTTAGGGGCTTTTAACACGATAGGGTTATGTCAGCCCCATCATAACCTTATATTAAACCACGATAAATATAATTAATTAAAGCATTAAAATTAGCCTGACTTGACTTGATTTTATTTATACAGATTGATTCATCAAAGAGGTCATTGTAATAAAATGTAAAAAACATAGGGCGATCGTTTAAAAATATATTGTAAAAGGAGAGAAATGCTTACCATGTCGGCAACTAGTGCTTGCAAACTTCATGTGATTACTAACACTGACGTATTTTCCGTGCTCCTTATATATCGGCACACCATACGATTGATTGATGGGTCCATGAAAGGAGCCATTAGTACGAAACACTACACTGGTGTTATTGTTATTGTTGAGCTTTTTTGGTATCAGGTGGTAAACGCATTAGGGAACAATACATCTCACCTCTGAAGGCGGTGTGCCCTATTCAGAGCTCTGAATGGAATAAGTTAGGGCGGAGCTCGAATTGGATTTTACGAAAGGTTTCTCTATTCGTAATATTTGTTATTTTTTGCGTTAGTAACGCTCACATATTTGGTTCA
This sequence comes from Scoparia ambigualis, assembly GCA_963921215.1. Lineage (NCBI taxonomy): Eukaryota > Metazoa > Arthropoda > Insecta > Lepidoptera > Crambidae > Scoparia > Scoparia ambigualis. The sequence continues at coordinate 20,238,091 of OY992506.1, forward strand.
GATCTCTTAGGATGTAAATCAAAGAGATTTGATGAGACACTGTTGCTAAAAATACTTAAGTCAAAGGTGTTGAAGAATTAAGACGGGTCTAATCAATACCTCGGTGGCGGAGTGTCGGCGGCCGTCTGGAGTGCGGTTGTGGGTTCGATTACCAACTGACTTTTTCAAAGTTTCAATATCTTATGGTTTCTCTAAGTTTTTTAATAATAATTTTATATGTTTCTTATAAACTTTAATAATAGCCTTACATAAAAACTACGTAAAAGCCTTACTAACGCTTCGACATCTATTAAAACACTTCCTAAATGACTGTAAGTACTTGTACCGCTATTACTTAAAAATTACTGGGTTTACCAACGACTGAAATAGATCGTTTCTTATGATTATGCAATAAGAGCTACCTTTTAGAGGGACATCCTTTTTACATATTATCACTTTTGTTATACGAACTTCACCTGTTGATATTTAACTTATGACTTGAGCTATTGCCTTGAATAGATAGGTAGGTACCTATATACAATTTGGTGTTGGTAGTGACATAATAGTTTGCTCAACGCCCAATTGGCATAGGTACTTTTTTTGCCTTCTAGAAAACGTGCGTAGTCGCACTTTCGAGAAATGGCCATTCCAAGAAGTTGACCTTCTGCAAACACGGGTAAATCTAAAATAGCGAACACACTATGGTGTTAAGTAAAATTGTGAATCATACGAATTATCCGCAAATGTGGTTATTATAAGTTGTGGCAAGGTCTGTAGTTCTTTAGTGCAAGTTTGTAGTTTCATAAGCGTGTGTGTTGGTATTTAATCCTATAACTGGTAGTGGCAATATACATGTTACCATATTTTTGAACCTTATTTAGTTGTAATAGAATGGAAAACCAATAAAAAATATTTAATGCTGTATCAGTAATTAGAGTGACTTGTTTTGTATGGATATCTACTGAGGAAGTTCTTAAGAGATGTTTATTACAACGAAACGGCGCGGAAAAAAAATTATTCGAAAGCAGTCACCATTAGCTCTCCGCCTAACGCCGCGCCACCGTTTCGTTATAATAAAAAGCTCTCACCTCTCTCGTATATTATTATATCTCATCTTATCATTTCCATCACACTATAGCGTGGTGGGTTATGGACCAATCTCCACTAACCATGTGGGAAGGCCTGTGTCCAGCAGTTTACCGTATAAGTGATAAAATTACAAATATTTGGAGCTCGTCGCATAGCAATGTACGTTAACCCGTTGGTATCGGTTGTTGTTGTAAGATGAAAGTCGTTAACACATGAGTAAAGTAACGGAACAAAACTTCATACAATCGCGCCGTCGCGAGTAAACTACTTACTACAAGCATACGGCGCATGTGTGCGTGTCAACTAGCCGCTACGACGCGTACGCGCCGCCATTATGGCATAATAAATGACCAATGTACCTACTATTGACATTAACGCCTCGTTGGCAGAGTATTCAAGCTCAAGCGCTCGGCTCAGCTTGCTCAAGCTCTATTCAAGCTCAAGGTGCCGGGTTCAATTCACAGGTCGGCCAAAGTGTTTCTGATTTTTCGATGCATAGCCCGGGTTTGTTTTTTTATTTAATTGCAACTTTTATAAAGCTTACCTAGTAAGAACTTTGGTCCTTTTTGAATGTTTGGTCTTATTGTTAAGAGGGTTAACACATATTGGTAACCCATACAAACCTTCAACATTTTACAAATCAATAAGCCAATTTTAATACAACTTTGCAATCTAAAGAGAAACAAAGAGATCTAAAAAACGTTGTAGAACTTAAATTTTAAACAGTTTATTCAGCTGAATTAATGCAAAAATATGACATCGATTTTGTAGCGAAAGCTTTACGACAGCGAAAATTTAAGTTGTTAACAAAATATGTTTTCTGAATTCTTTCCAGCCGATTTTTATAAATGATGTAGTGAGGAGATCAAAATATAGGACTTGCAAATTCCAAAATACTTCTCAAGCATGCGGAGTAGGTAAACAATTTTAATTACTTACAGATATCTCCGAGAAAGGCTTACACACGCGAAACGCAAAGCCCATATTTTTAATAGTGACATTTTCGATGTGATCAGCAGGCCTATTCGCTAATCGACGACAGTTATAGTGACGAACACCCAAGAAAATTCGTCGTACATTGCTGTGTACTGTGCCAATTGCTAGTGAAAAATAAAGCGCGCGCGCAATGTATGGCGAATTTCTTGGGAGTTCGTCACTGAAACTATAGGTTACAATTTGTGCTAGTTTGTGTCTGCTATAGTATTAAACTGCAGCGCAGTCACAAACGCCCACCTCTGGATAAAATGGCTCGTTCCAAAATGAAAGTATAAGGTTTTTAAACTTATGTAGGTGTGTGTGTGTGGGTGTGTGTGTGTGTGTGTGTGTGTGCGTGCGTGAGTATGTGTGCGTGCTTGCGTGTTTGTATGAGTCGGTGTGTGTTAGTGCGTGCTTGAGTATACGACCACAGAATAAATAATACTACTACGTACAGAAGTTGCACTCCTTTGATGTTGAAGAAAGCCGCCGTTTTAATAACCTACACTAATTAGATAGGCACCGTGTGCATTCAAAATAGCACCTTATCGCTCTACGCGGAGAGTAGTTAATACTTTGTGGTGCGTTTTGTACCGAACGTACCTACGCCGTCGACTCGTGTGTTATGGATGACAGCAAATAGACTAACTAAACATATCTACACAACCTTAGTAAGTTAAATTCTGTGATTGCACACCGAGTAAAATGTAGTTCTGCAAGTTACTTACTTACCTATTTAACAAACAAGCACTCAAAGTTTTAGAAACAAGCAAACACTGCACGATATGACGAGTTGAAGATATAACGAAAACAAAACTGAAACCACATTTTATTACGTTATATATATTTATTTATTTGGTTTAGGTACACATACAGGTTACAGTCATAAAAGACAACATACTTGGCATTTCAGGTTGAGCTAGACAATAACCTAACAAACAGTGTACACATCGTGTGTACGTGTAGTGATATTATTACAGCGAATACAAAATAAAAGCAAATTACAAACTAAAAAAGGTGAAAAAATTACCACGAGCTGAATTCGTTTTTCGAAAAAGAATTCGTCGACAAAATTTGCATTCCAATTGTTAAAACAACATTAAACATAAAAGTGAGAAATTCTTAAAATATCTATGAAAATTTATAGAAAACAATGCAAAGCGCTGAATAAATAGAGTGACTCAGAATCACCCAGCGCCCCACCACAGAATAATATTACTAGCAGAAACGTCACTATCGACACAATTGCAAAACAATATCAACCTACGGGGTACGCCAATACGGTCCAAAATAACTCTGCACTTGTACTCATACCTAACTCTTTCAACGGCCGGGACAATCGAAAGTAAATCTTATATCTAAGGCGCTAGGAGCGCGAGCCGCTGCATTCACAAAATCCTGCATGGCAAGCTTGACGTAACCCGGCCGCGTGTTGCTCATAGGGTTGGTTCTTAGAGCATTCAGTTGAATGCTCTAAGGGTTGGTTGAATGCAAATACTGCAAATATAAAGCGCTTGCGCCACGTACGTGTACTACCTATAATAAAAAATACATACGCTTTTTCGTGGTTTGTTTGTTAATGATCAATAAAATACAATACTTATTATTAAGTAAGTAATACTTAACCACCAATCATTGAAGTAGGTGGTTATGCGTGCGTACCTACGTATTAATACTTTGTAGCATCTACTTATGTTACTATGTCTTACTATGTGCTTATGTGAAGTAAGTGCAGGCGGCAACAGATCAACCTACCCAATCTACAATCTCGAAATATATTTATTTATGTAGGTAGGTAGGTATTTTAAGCGCTATATAAACAGAATAACAGAACATAAATACTTAGATATTAATTAGTTGACTTGGGCGGTCAGAACTTAAAATTTATTCATGCGTGATCGCTGATAAATTGAGTACCTAACTTGACTTTTTATACGCAGTTGGTAGGTACCTTATATACCTAACCTACACTACAACGATAACTGCATTGAATTTGTCTACTTCTCTCATCAAACTAGTTAAATCATTATCATATTATTATTAATTGTCTATAAATACTACAAGTACCTACCTACTTGTTTACTTACCTTACAGGATTCTTGGGAAGTCTGTGAAAGGTTAAATCATTATCTTTAAATTTCGTGTTAGTGCATCAGAATGCAGAACAGTAACGCTTTTGTATCACCATTCTGTGAACTTTCTTGAAACACTTGCGAAAATAAAATAAAAGTGGAACTAATTACGGCCTCGGCCGCGTCCTGCGTACTGCGTGAGCCCTGTGAATTGTCAACCCGGGGGGAACGAGCATGTAGGTGAATAAGTCGACCGAATTACGGAGTGTCACCTCCCTGGCCCCACACTGCCTTCCGCGAAAAATATTCATAAATATATTTTTTTTAAGTACATCCAATTTACTACTTGTGAGCCGAGGATACTTCGGCTCCGAGTATGTGCGAAATATTTCTTTTGTATAAAGGGAATCGGTCATTAAATATGTCTACGTCTTTGCCACTGCGTATAAGTTCGTTGTAGGTCCGACACATTCTAGATATGGGGTAATAAAAAGATCTGTTATTTTTGAATACCTTTAGTGCAAATATATTTGGTGAACGGGTTCTGAAGTGTGTATTTAGGTTAATGGAAGAAAGAAGATTTGGTGTCGCAATCTTAGAATGAATTAATTTATGTAAACAGAGAAGTCGTAACGCTATACCTACATCATGATAAGTACTGGCGATTTTAATTCTTACGAATTCACCATAAATATAGTTACGCAGGTAGGATAGGTACCTCAACATCACAACAGTCACAGCACAGGTCACAGGACTCACGATCGCACGGTAAAATAATTTACATAAATAAGTAATGACATACCTACCTACCTTTACTTTCGTATTACCTATTTGTTCTGTAAACAAACTTAAGTTTAAAATAAATAAAATATATTTATAGGTAGGTACCTTCCAGAATCTTACGGTAACGTAAAAAAAGATAACTTCGAATCTTTCTGTTTATTTCGACAGCCTTTCACACAACAATTATTATTGTTGCATTACACTATTATTACGGAACTTGTAGATTAAACGATATCGGAGAGGTAGTTTTTTTAAACAAATCGAAATTGCGATCCGAGACCACTTCAAACTATGCCTGTGGGCTGTGCGTGTGCTCGAAAGCGCGCTGGGGCCCTGAGTCCCTGACCGATTTACAACGCCGCGTTGTCGCGCGCTGTAGGTGCATTTTGCAGTAGGTATGACGGAGTGCAAGATGACTGATACGCTTTTCCACAGTTCCTAGCCCTACGGGTAGAGATGGGCATTTACCCGGTAAATACCCATTTTTACCTATTTTAACCCACCCATTTCTAATTTATACCGGGTAAAAATTAAAATCAGTTTAATTTAAACCAATTATTGAATTTGGTTATAGATACTATTACATACCGACTAAAGCATATTTTTAAGTCATTCAAAGTCTAGAATTCTATTCATTTTCGAGCTGAGGCACGACTTTTGTTATTAAGACATTCAAAATGTTCACACATTATAGTTATCATTTCTAGTTAAATTTCTGTTTAAATTATAATATCATGTAAGGGACATGCACCCTGGTATTCCTGGTTTTTTTAGGTATTTGATATAAGAATCCCGGTTCCTTAAAAACTACTTTTTTATAATAGATGAGCTTGCTCTTGGCCACATTCTTATCCGTAGGATTAAGAAGAAGCCAACGATGGAGCGAGCTTGCCCAGAAGCAGCCTATTCACTCGGGCTTTAAAGATGTTGGGTCTATATTATGCACTCGGGAACACAGACGCCGGCAGAAAATTCCACACCTTGGCTGTACGCATTATGAATGAGGATGAACAGCGCTTGGTGCGTATGAGTAGATATCAACCAAGTAAGGGTGATAAGTAACCCACCGTACGTCTGTACTCCTGATGATAGAAAGGGGACCGTGGAATGAGCTCGTGTAGCTCAACAGCACACTCTTCAAAGTAGAACCTGTAAAATACCGACAAGCAAGCAGCTGAGCGACGGTGAGCGAGACTGTGAAGCTTGGTTTTCACAAGCTTATTGTAACCTATAAGTTTCCTGGCTCTGCGTTCCACCCAATCGAGCGCGGCAAGTTGATATTTTGCTGAGCCGTCCCAAAGGTGGCAGCAATACTCCACGCACGACCGGACTTGTGCTTTTTATATAGTTAGAAGCTGTCCCGGCGTGAAATATTGCTTAACCTTATTTAGAACACCCAGCTTTTTCGTCGCAGTTTCAACCTTGATTTCGATGTTGTCGCCAAAGTGGAGATTGGAAGTCAACTTCATGCCTAGGAGATCGAGGTTGTCGGTAATTGGTACATCTTCACCCCGGAAAGTAGGAGCCAGGTTAAAAGGACTCCTTTTGGCCGAGAACAAACACGCCTGCGTTTTGGTGGCGTTAAAACAGACCAAATTGTTGTTACCCCATTGGGAGACAAGACTTAAAGTCAAGTTTGTCCGCTCAACCATGGCCACTCTTAAGGAACGAACTTCCGTTCCGCCGACCCTTGCGCTAGGCAGATACCTCCCTGTGACTGTGCTGTCGTCGTCTGCATAGGTACCCGGCTTGAGCAGATCGTTAATATGCAACAAGAAAAGGGTAGCAGAGAGAACGGAACCCTGACTCCGGCATCGATAGCTATGAGGTCAGAGGAACAGCAATGACTACTCTAATTGACCGTTCACTTAGGAATTCCAAAATCCAGACACCGACTGCAGCAGAGATGCCGTACGCTGGAAGCTTGCTCAGCAAGCCAGCGTGCCAAACCCGGTCAAAGGCTTTCGATATTGTCAAGCGACACGGTAAGCGCTTCGCCCATGCTTCTCCGTTGCCTCGCTCCACCAATGAGTAACGTACACCAGAAGGTCCCCCGTGGAACGGCCCCGCCGAAAGCCATATTGGCAGTCGCTGAGGAGATCGTGAGATTCTAGATACGACAAAAGCTTTCTATTCAATAAACTTTTCATAGCTTTACAGAATATGGAGGTGATGGCAATTGGTCTGTAGTTAGTGGGGTCGGCACGATCGCCCTTCTTGCTGCACATTTGCAAGCTTCCAGGACTGAGAAACTGCTCTAGTTAGAAAAGAAAGGCGTTATAATCGGAGACAATTCAGGCGCACAGACCCTAAGCCGCAGGCCACGCTGGCGCGTTGCGTCCTGCGTCCGCGATGAGCGGGAAAAACAATAATATGAGACGAATAGGGGGCGCCAAGTTGGCGCGACCGGCGTGCGCATCAGGCGACAACGACCAGCGCGGAAGGAATAGTACGAGTTCGCGCGTCTTGCGTGTTTATTAAATTTTGTTGAATCTTTCGCGTTACTGTTCCCTCCGCTGCACTGGTCGCGGTCGCCTGACGCGCACGCCGCCGGTTGCGCCAACATTGCGCCCCCCGTTCGCCCCGCATCATTACTGCTTGTCCCGCCCATCGCAGACGCAAGACGCGTTGCGCCAGCATGGCCTGCGGCTAAGTAGTCTAGCTGGAATCCCGTCCGGGCCGCTGGCCTTATTTATTTTATTTCAAAAAAATCGCATAGATAATTCAAATCACGCTGTATAAAGTGGGTAATGTAATTATCATTCTTCCTTTACTGTAAGCTGGCAACATTTTACGCGCAAAATTTATTGCAACTGCTAGAAACCGCAAGAAACTTCAAGGGCTGGTCAGGGCAAGTGTTTTAAACATGACAAAAGTGACAAAAAAGGAAAGGAAGAAACAAAATTTTTTTTATTTTTTTTTCATTTATTAAGTAACAAACAGTTACATATAAACACATTTTATACAAAACAAAAAATACTTATAAAGTAGTACATATATGAGATAAATAGTTTAGCGTAAAAATATTTATACTACTTATGTTAAGTTTTTTTTTCCTTATTTATTACAATATATTATAATAATTACATACTAATATAATTACTTATGTGGAATGACAACAGCACATTTCATGACACCGTGGATAAAATTTTTAAAGATTCTTTCTTAAATGTTCTTAAAATCAAACTAAATATATCAAGCTCATGCAGCATATCGTCGTAAGTTTTACAAGAACGTCTAGTGAAAGTGTTGCTTCCGTAACAAGTTTTTGTAACCGGATATGAGAAAAGAAAATTTTTTTGACAAGATCTTCCAATCGATCGGGGAACGTGAAAATATATTTTATGTATGAGTTCAGGAGCCTCTATGAGATTATTTAGTAATTTGTAAAGGAATGTTACATCACAGAGATCACGCCGGTGTTTAAGAAGCGATATGTTGTGGTGTTTTGAAGACGTATCATAATCAAGGTAAGTTCGGCCAGTGCGAAATTCTAAAGCCTTGATAAATTTATGCTGGACTCTTTCGATTCTATTAATATGAATTTTAAAGATGGGTTGTCAGACCACTGAAGCGAACTCCAAATGACTTCGTACATATGGATTGTACAATAATTTGTAAGTAAGCGAATTTTTAAATGGTTTACTAACGCGGAGTATGAATCCAAGCTGTTTGAAAGCTTTGTTAAGCATTTGATCAATGTGCGGAACAAAAGTCAGCTTAGACTGTAGCGTCACGCCTAGATCACGAATCTCGGCAACCCTTGTTAGAACCCTCCCATCCAAAGTGTAATCGAAAATAATAGGGTTTGCTTTTCTGGAGAAGGAAATTGTGTAACATTTGTCGATGTTCAGGTATAAACTATTTTCTTTACAACAAGCTTCGAATTTTAAGAGATCATGCTGCATCGATACACAGTCGTCTCTGCTACGAATAATTTTAAATATTTTGGTATCGTCGGCGTAGAGTAAAGAGTCAGTGTTAAGGAAGTTTTCCGTGATATCGTTAATATATAGAATAAATAAAAGGAGACCCAGATGAGATCCCTGGGGCACCCCAGAACTAACAGACTTGTAGGAGGAGGTGTATCCAGCACAAACTACAGCTTGACTCCTATTTTCAATGTATGATTTAATCCATCTAAAAAGACAACCATGGATACCAAGCTTCCAGATCTTTGAAAGTAGTGTATTGTGACAGATTTTGTCGAAACATTTGGCAAAATCTGTATACACAGCATCAACCTGCAACCTGTCATCCATGGCGCTATAAATTGTGTCGGTAAAAGTTACCAAATTGGTATCAACACTACGACCCTTAAAGAACCCATGTTGGTTAGGGGTAATTAATCTTTGGGCAGCTGCAAACACTTCGTCTGTGACAATTTTTTCTAGAACCTTACCGAATTGACAAAGTTTAGAAATAGGACGATACTTTTCAATGTCAGTAGAAATGGGGCCCTTTGGAATAGGAGTTATTAAGGCCTGCTTCCAGAGGACTGGAACACAGCCAAATTTAATAGATTTTTGAAAAGCAATGTTAAGGGGAGCGACAAGGACTGACGACAGAATTTTATAAATAGAGAAGGTATCCCGTCAGGTCCAGCACTTTTACTAACATCTAGTAAGTTCAGATGCTTCGAAACTAATTCTTTTGTTATTTCTATGGTACTTATATCAAGCGGAAAATCAGATGACGGTTCTAAATTACCCCATGTAATATTATGATTGCTTGGTGAAACAAAAACAGACTGGAAATGATCATTAAAGACGTTGCAAATACTGTCACCCCCTGACACACTACGTCCATTATAAATCATTATTTGAGGCAATACGGAATTAGAAAAAAGAGCTTTTGTATAAGACCAAAAATACTTGGGGTTTATTTTAATTCGATCTTCGCACAATTTAATATAGTTGTTGTAAAACTCAACCTCTAGGACTTTGGCTCTCTTCCTAAGTTTCCTAAAACTATTATAGTCTAAGGGATTGCCGTACAACTTCCACAATTTGTGATACTTACGTTTCTCGTTTAACAATTTAATTAATTGTTTGTTAAACCAAACAGGTCTTGTAGATGTTTTCACACGACTCATAGGAAACTCATAGGAATTTTTATCTAACACTTATCATAATAATAATTACAGTTAAAATGTTACCATAACATAACTTGATGCTATCGATAGTCGTTGGACTTAACTGCACCTTAAATACGTACATTTCAATTCAGTTGTAAAAGGAAAATAAATGGGGTCTCATTGCACTTTGCAGACTAACGTAGGTAGGTACTTATCGCCCAGCTGACGCGAACGGGTCAACAGACGGTCGCGACCGTCTGTTGACTGCCGGCCGGCCGTTGCCCGCGCGTTTAGATTAGATTAGATAACTATTTTATTGCAACAGTTTACATATACAAATATATACAAAACATGAAAATAGGTAAAATACATAGTCACAATATGGCGGTCTTATCGCTATGAAGCGATTTCTTCCAGACAACCAGTTTAAAATAAATTAGATACTCAAAGACTATCAAATAAAAATTCACAAAATGAATTATTTAATTAAAAATGAAAATAACACGAAATCCTTTTTTGTCATGTTTAAAATACTTGACCTGACCAGCCCTTGAAGTTTCTTGCTGTTTTTAGCAGTCCCCTAGGGCCCCACAGATCGGCCTGTCAGTTAGTAGTACAACGCTCGGGCGGCAGCGGCGTCGTTAGGCGGCGGCGCCGCCGCCCGTGCGTTGTACTACTAACTGACAGGCCGATACCTGCAGGCGACCTGATCGTCTGTGGGCCCTTAATACCGCACGCAGCCTCTCGCCGTCACTCCACGTGGTATTTTTCGTACGCGCACATGTTCATTCGAGGTGCATTTATTCAACTATCTAGATCTGCGCCATTTTGTGGTGAATTAATTGAAAATAAATGTTGATTAAAGATTTAAAATATAATCAACTGTGTTTTGTTGTAATTTTAAAGACAGTATTCAATTTTACCCGATAAAAATGGGTATATACCTACCCTTTTTTACCTTTACTCCCAATTTTAACCACCCCAATTTTTCCCCACCCGCCCATCTCTACCCAACTAACAAAAATGATTCTTATAATGGCTTTCATTGCCAAAATTAATAGCTTTTTAATAGCCGTATTATTTCCTATAAACCTGCGTTTGGGCACAAATTATAAGGACAATAACTTTGTACCCACCTTATAGTGGATTTATTGTTATCTTTTTATTCTTTTACGTGTTTTATTATGGCCAGCAACAAGGGAGTAAAATTTATACTAGCAAAGCAAAGTATTTTATAAAGCTGTTTGCCCATGTATGATTCTGTATTATGTAAGCACGGACCTGAAAAAAAGACGGACGTAACCTCGTCTAATCATGGGTGAAGCATGCTAATGGCCGCCCGTTTATGGTGTGTGCGTAATTTGAGGGTTGCCATCATAAACCATCAATTTCCCTAATTTTTCAATCTCGCAAACTAAAACATTGTTAACATTATGTAATCATATACATATTATTAAACCGTGACATTGCATAAACCATGTTTTTATTCGTTGTGAGCTCCCGATATTTCAGCAATTTAAACGGTTGCACTTCAGAATCTTAATGTTGATGACTTAACAAACATCATTTTTAAGACCACAGTGATAGAAAAGAAAACACATGTTACTTGTACGTATAAATAAATATATTATTTACTTAACATAATGTTTGATGTTTATGTATTAAGTAATGAATAATAATAAAATAATCATTTATAATGATGAAATAATCAGTGCCATTAGAGCAAATTGGGAATTTTGATATCGCCTAAATCATACACAACTTTGCCTTCTCCATCATAGCAAGGAACTTACCATCACAAACATAATGTATTATAATAAAAAAACGGGGTGTATCTATTTAAATAGAGATGTTTGTAAGAGAAATACTGACATATAATTTATATATTACTTAGATAACTAAAATAATTTGTACTTTATTTCTGTTAACACAATTTAGTTTCATAGGCTTATTTTATAGTAGTTCTGTTAAATTTTTATTTAAATCATTTAAATCTATAGTAATCATGTTAGGCATAAAAGGATATTAGCGAACTCCCATACAAACTTTTGTCAACTCTTTTTTTAAGAGTCTATAAATGAAAAAAATATGTTGGTCGTGGTGCTGCTTCAATTTTCGGTGATAGCTGAAAGAGAAAAATAATGTCAAAATTTTAAAGACCCAAAACAAAAAATAAAGCATTATATAAAAATTCACAGACCTCGTGCTCTACACGACTTGAAAGGAAGCATTGAAAATGAACATAGCTATTATAGATTATAAAAAAAATAAAAAATATTTTCAAAAAATTTATTGACTTTTCCAAAATTTGTTTATACTATCCTAAAGTCCTTAATTTTCCGCGTCTATTAAGTCCTAATAGATCGTCGTATCTCAAAGCTGCGAAGTTCCACAGGGCTATGACGCCCGAGTAATACCGCACGGCGACGCTCCACGCGCCGCTAAGGGGGAGCATACCGGCCCCCCAATCACTCCTACAAAAAAAAGTATAAATATAAAATGTTTCCCGTCTCAATATCTCTAGGCGTCTCTCTCAGTTTTTCGATTTTTGACCTCGTTCACGAGATATCGAAGATATTCCGCGGAAAGGTGTTAAAAAATCAAGGTTTTTTTTGTTTTTTTTTTTCAATTTTCGATAAAAGTGTTCGACTTTTACAAAAAGTTTATTCACTATCTGAAAGCCATTGAAATTCTACGTCTTTTGAGCTCTCATACATCCTCATGGTCCTAAACCACTATATACCACGGGGCAAACACACTTTTCAGCGAAAATGGGGCCCTACCGGAGCGATCGAAAAAACATTTTCAATGTTAAAAAAAGTTCATACTTGTTGTGAGGAAGTAGTTTCGCTTGATACATGTAACCAAGGCTGATCCAAATCACATGCTTCTGATCCGTTGTTTGTTTTAAAGAAAAAAACATCATTATGATAAATTATTCAACAAAGACTGATAATTTCAGATATCTTTGTGTTTGGTCATATACCTTCGTATTCGACAAATCTATATTGTTGTAGGGATTCTTTACTGGCATCTGATATTTCTGCATCGATATTTTATTAAGTTATCAGGTCTAGGTCTATACCAACAACGAAATCATAAGCCGTATACAATGTGTACCTACGCCTGGCGTACTCACCATGGAATTCTGTTATTTCAAGAATGCCAAAAAACTGTGCCCAAATAGTACCAAATAGTGCCCAAAGGAAATAAATAGTACCCTTATGGTTCAAAAGTTATAGACATAGTTTGGTGAGTACGCTAGGCGTAGGTTACGCCTAGCGTACTCACCTCGTTTCGCGAAAACAGAACCAGCAATGGCTCTCATTTCTATCTCAATAAATAGTACCGGAAATAGTACCCTCTAAGAGTGTAATTGTTATTTGACTTTTACACTAGAAAGTCATTAAATTTGATAGCAAACTTCTACATACAAAAATTACGTGTGGTACAGTCGAGCACAGTGAATGGTAAAATATTACTTTTATTACTAAAGGAATTAAGATTGGAATAACTATGGAGTTCATTAATAGACGACGACCTAAAATAAAATAGGTACATATTTAATAACAGTAAACCAAGGGTGGCCAAAAAAGGGGGGTCTTGAGGTTGGTGTGTCTGTCTTTGGCACCGTAGCTCCTAAATATCCTAGATTTGAATGCGGATTTTTTTATATGAAGGCTGGTTTTTAGCGGTGATTCTTACTTCGACTATAAATCTAGTGATAACTGTTATAAATCACAAAATTTGTAGTCGAGGGTGAATGAGACCCACTCCAACTTATATCTATGTATCAAGCTTGCTTATTTATGATTTGTTGATCGTGAATGACAGCCCGCCCGCGACTTTGTTCGCGTGAACCCCTTACCCCGTGACGAATTTCCAAAAATGTTCATTTTTATACAAACCTTGTCCCGACAATTACAAATACAACAAAAAAGAATTAACCAAATTGGTGCAGCCGTTCTGAAGTGATGCGCGTACAAACATTTTGGCAATTGATTTTTATTAATATAGATACATACCTACATAAATAGCGACTGCACATGTGCTCAGCGTGACAGGTGGTGAGCCCATCGCCGTTCTAAGCTGTTGGATGTATGTGCAGACTTTAGTCCGTTAGTCGCCTATTACGACACCCAAGGGAAGAGGGGGTGGTAGTATTCTTTCACCGGTAAGTACGCGACACAGCTAAAAACTTTATACAGTCCAGAAAACTAAGAATATGATTTAATTTGTTATTCTACGATTAATAAAAAACAATAACGTATTTCTGTAGGTAAGTATATATAATATATTCAAACTGAGTAGGTACCTACCTACTAGTAGGTACCTAGCTAATGAAAGATCAACTGTAAATCGACATGAACATAAAATGCTATTACAGATGAAATATACATAGGTACTTACTCATTTAAAGATCACCCACATCACAATGAAACAAAATTCACAAGTTTTTTTACTAATTGTTTCACAAATAAACTACCATTCGCAAACCTTTGCGGTTGCGGTGGCAAAGCAAAGTAAACAACTAAAAAAATCGGTTCCAGAAAACTATGCGTTCCCACCGCGGCGTCAAGCAAATTGTTGTGAATTGCAATATTGATCTTTAGCACTTTCATAATACAGGTCAGTTTGTAAGTAACTAAAGTAAGAAGTGTGATAAGCGCCATCTATTGTAACTTGTTCATACTAAGATGCATCGCTGTCGCGCGTCGATAAGTTGCACTATGATCAACAAAAGTAACAGATTGTTCTCGCACAATATTGAGCTTTCAATTTCAGACATAAGGCAAATATTTCCTTAAATAGCAGGTGCTTTTAATTTATAAAATCCGGCAAAAATACGATAGTCAATATTTTGGAAAACATGGATCTTATTTATAAGAAAAATAATTATAATCAATTATATAACTGATATTAAACTTCCTCGTTACGTATATACACCTATTAATTTCAACAAAAGTAAAAGTAATATGTAGTAGGTTCATAATACGAAATTTAATAATATTAAAATTATTATGAGTTCGCCTGTACCTCATGTCAATGTATGTAGAAGTTTGCTATCAAATTTAATGACTTTCTAGTGTAAAAGTCAAATAACAATTACACTCTTAGAGGGTACTATTTCCGGTACTATTTATTGAGATAGAAATGAGAGCCATTGCTGGTTCTGTTTTCGCGCAACGAGGTGAATACGCTAGGCGTAGAACCTTCGCCTAGCGTACTCACCAAACTATGTCTATAACTTTTTAACTATAAAGGTACTATTTATTTCCTTTGGGCACTATTTGGTACTATTTGGGTACAGTTTTTTGACATACTAATTAAAGTTGTAGCTTGCTCAGATTTCCCAAACTGAGGTGAGTATGCTAGGCGTAACCTACGCCTAGCGTACTCACCAAACTATGTCTATAACTTTTGAACCATAAGGGTACTATTTATTTCCTTTGGGCACTATTTGGTACTATTTGGGCACAGTTTTTTGGCATTCTTGAAATAACAGAATTCCATGGTGAGTACGCCAGGCGTAGGTACACTATACAATGACTTGATACAAAGAGAGCAAATGGTTGTTGGCAGATGTAAAAAAAAACAAACAAACATACAAACATTCACATTCTTAATATCATATTATTCTACTATTCTATAGTCTACTAAAATCAGTAGGTTTGTTACCACTTATATCGTGCGTGATGATGACGTCGCCTGTTGATCGTTTGCTATTCCTCTGACATTTGATGGCATCTTAAAAAGCGTTTTACAAAATTAAATGTTACATAGCATCAAACATTAAATTAATCCTTGTGCAAAAAAAAACAATAACTACCTGCAGTATAGGTAACGAAGTGCTTTGTAGGCTTGTGTAGTACATGTACTAAAGAACTAAAAGAATTGCTTCCTAGCACTGAACTAGAACGAACTATTCCGCGTGCTTATTCGGTCTTCGTTCATTTAGTACACTCAGTCGGACAGGAACGAGATGTTCCGTTTGGCAGTCTCGGCTCTCTCGTTCTCGATTTGGTCCGAGGTCTCGATGGTGTGCATCGGAATCGGAACGGTAGAGCCGAGAGCGTTTACATTACAAGGGAGCATCTTTAGTGAGAATGTGGTGTTTGCACAATTTAAAAGATAATAATGTCGTAGGTGCGGTTAGCATAATATTACGATTCATTCTTTGAAAAGACAGTCCTACGTACGTAAGCCTGCCAAGTATGAAGGGAAATCAAATTTTTATTATTTTTTATTATGCTTTGTTGTATATGACACCAATTTACCTTTTTTACCTATCTAATTATTTAGTCTTAAGTAATTTGTGGTATATTTACGCAATAAAACTATTTAATAACTTAATAAACTCTCATAGTACATCCGTGACTGAATATTTATCATCAAATAAATCAGTGTACTAAATGAACTAATAGTACTATTAGAGTGAACTAGTACATTGCCTTTAATGTACTAGTACGGAGCGATCTTTGAGATGACCGAGCAGGCACAAGACTAGTGCTTTGTATTTGTGTTTCTGGAGAGTTCGAAAGTAACTGCAAGTAATAAAATAATTATGAAGCAGCCAAAGAAATAATAAATTAATAACAAATATTATAAACACAATAATATTAACCCTTTTTGGAACGGCACACGGAACCAAACACCGTAGCCCCTTAGCCGTAGTTACAAAATCTACGTCATCAAAATGTGCACTGCACACGGTACTAGCAGATGATGGGTTCCAATTGTTTTCTCCTCTGCATTTCAAATAATTAAAACCCAGTCATCTCTACGATTTTTATTTCTAGAAAACCTATTAAAAAGGATGCAAGAGTTATTTCATAAAAAAATATAATATAGGTTCTATTATTTTCTTTTGCGATATATATATATATATATACGGAACCCTAAAAAGTTACGAAATCTGATCGTACCGAGTCACATGCAACAAATACAATTTTCCCCACTTTAAGGGTAATTTTCCCGTAAAAAAGTAGCCACATTGTTGTACTTTTGTTTACAATTTTCATCACATTCAATAAAACATAAATAACAAAAAAATATCACGAATCGTCAAAACTTACGCGTGGTAGGTGATTCCTTGTGATTTTTTAAGTTTACTCATGTAGTTCTTTGATGATTTCACCACACAAGACGGCATTTTTTTCAAACTTTCGTCGATACAAAAAGACGTGTCACTGTCGCTGTCACGCGGGGTAAAATGGTGGCGGGTTGTCGGACCTGCTGTATTTGTGTGAGTGTAGTGTCATGTACAACAAACGAAATTGTAGGACCTTGCACGCTTCACATCTTTATAGTGTGACATTCCGTCCGTCTTTTTTTCAGGTCCGTGTATGTAAGATAGTGATTTACATTTTCCTAAAAGCTTAGCGAAAAATTAAAGTGACCGCTGTCACTGTCAACCATTTTAATGACAAGAACAGTAAGTTTATAATTTATTATAATATGTTGTGTTACAAGTTCCGCTTCCTGTCCCTCGCTAATTAGCGCCAAATCCTTAAATTAATTATCGATTAGATTATTGCTGATTAATATCTTAATTTTAATAGATTATTGTTTTTTGATCAACAAGTGAATTAATTATGTTGCTAAATAATGATACTTAAATTAAGGCTTGTTAATTACACTTCCATTCCATAGACTATGGTTAAATGTTATAATAAAAACCTAAAATCCTTTTCACTACTTTGAATACTTTAGTAAATGAAACATTAATTTAGAATATCTATTTGTATTAAATTTGTGCAGTATTAATAATTTGATTGAATTACGTTGGAATCATAGACAATTAGGATAATGTTGGAATGTATAAAAGACGGCGTCTTCCATTTTCTATCTTGATTATTAAAACTGCCTTCGAGCTGACAACTACACTTACGTCGTGTTATTTCTCCTCTTTGAATTGCTCCTTTTACAATTCAGAAGTGGGATGGAGGATTTCCGCGGCCCATATTACCTCGGTCTGGGGAAACGAAGGCCCAGCGACGCATCGACTGAAGATGAAAATGTGGAAAGAAATGACAACTTTTTTTCCCACTCGCCGGGCGAAATGTACCCACAACCTACGAAGAAACGACGAATTAATCACCTGGAGGCTGAAATTATCCCCAAATTTGATCCTGGCAAGAAGACAACGAATGTAAAAGGCTGGCTGCACAAAATTGACCGGCTGGGCGACATGTATGACTGGAACAACGAGACAAGATCTTCGTCATGCAAACCCGACTACGTGGTGCAGCTCGCGATTGGTACGACGACCTCGACGACTATGAAGCAACGTGGGACTTATGGAAAGACCAATTAACAAAGGCGTTCCCTCGATCAACGGATTTTGTGGATTGACTTGAAGAAATGCTGGCGCGTTTAAAAGATAACCGTGGAACTATGACTCGTTATTACCATGACAAGATATCCCTTACGAAGAAATGTGGCATAGAAGACGCAATATCATGTCTTATTCGCGGTCTACCCACTGAGCTACGTGCAAACGCGAAGGCCTGCTGTTGTAAGACACCTGACGAGCTATACTACGGTTTCCTGTCTTCACTTGAAAACTATAAGAAGGTGGAAGCTAGGACAACGGAGCTGAAGTCGACGTGGCATCGAGGTTCTACGGGCAGCATGCCGAAAATCTGCTACAACTGCCGCAAGACTGGACACACTGCCCGCGACTGCCGAGCTTCGTACTGCCAGGTCTGCCAGCGCCCGGGGCATGCAGCCAACGCCTGCTGGTATGCAGCGCAGACTTTGCGAGATCCGCAGATGCAGAGAAACCTACAGGTACGTGATATTAATTTCGTGTCAACTGAAGTTATCTCCGATTTATACAAAAAAGAAGACACTATAAATGCTGTCAAAGCACTTGCGTACATTGACACGGGTAGTAAAGTGAATATTATTACTTTAAACTTAGTTCAGGGATTACGTTTATACGTTACTTATTCGAATGTTATCATGAGAGGTTTCGGTGGACTTTTGACTAACTCATTAGGTAAAACTAGTTTCAATCTTATTGTTGATGATTTATGCTTAGAAACTAGTGCGGAAGTGACAAAGACTAATATGTATGGCACAGATTTAATTATTGGTCAACCTACAATTAACCAAAGACATATCATTTTATTAGTTACCTCGAACTCTGTTAAGCTATTAAAAAACGCTGAGCCTGAGTCCCCGTTACCTAGTATATCTTTAAAATGCGAAGATTTTATTTCCAAAGTTTCTTTATTTTCATCGGATACTGTAAATATTCAGCCAGGGACAAGTTGTAATATAAATGTTCATACTAAGGTGGATCTATTGCCATATAATGTTATTGTAACGAGGCCTGTACTGTACTCGTTGGGTCAGGAATCTTATTTTATACCTCAGGTTATCATAGCCCCTTATCACCTCTCGCTCAATGTTATTAACTTAGGAGATACAGTTATACAGTGGAAGGCTGACAGACTCATAGCTCGCGCGGAAATGTACCTACAAACTGATGTATCGTTAGTTAATTATGAAACTTCTAGTAGTGCTAGTAGTCAACACAGCCAAAATAGAATAATGTTGTCTGATTTAGACGTAGGTGATTTAGACCCTGACATACCAAATTATTGTTAGTGTTACTGAATAACTACAAACATTGCTTTGCTGAATGTAGTAGTGAACTGTGGTGTACTGATTTAGTCGAAATGAACATCTCTACGACTACCAATAAATCTGTTTATTGCAAGCCTTATAGGCTATCATATAAAGAAAATGAAATTGTTCAAGAAAAAGTAGATGAGCTTTTATCTGCCGGTATTGTTAGGGAGTCCTGTTCAGATTATGCGAGTCCTGTAATCTTAGTTAAAAAAAGGGAGGTGACTATCGGCTTTGTATCGATTATCGCGCTTTGAACGCATGCACCGTTAAGGACCGCTTTCCATTGCCACACATAGATGACCAAATAAGTAGATTAGCGGGGAAAGTATATTTCACTGTTCTAGATATGGCCCAAAGTTATTATCAAGTGAGGGTATCTGAAGATTCAATACATAAAACTGCATTCGTAACATCGTCAGGGCAATTTCAATTCATAAAAATGCCATTCGGTTTAGCCAACGCACCCGCAGTTTTCTCTCGTTTAATACGTAAGGCACTTGGTTCCTTGAACAATAGAATTGCGACCTATCTTGATGACGCAACTTTGCCTACGATTACGATAGAAGAGGGTATTCAGTTATTAGAAGAAGTTCTGGTACTTCTTTCACAGGCAAACCTGAAACTTAACCTAAAAAAATGTTCATTTTTAAAAAGTAGCGTAAATTATCTAGGTCATGAAATCACTGAGGGTTCTGTGCGACCGGGGCAATCAAAAATCAACAGTGTTACGCAATTCAGACAGCCACGGAATGTTCACGAGCTGCGTCAGTTTATTGGATTGGCGTCATATTTTCGTAAATTTGTTAGAAGGTTTGCTGAAATTGTTAGACCCCTAACATATTTGACAAAAAGGAGGTCTGGTCATGGGGTGCTGAGCAAGATGATGCTTTTAATCAATTAAAATCTATTCTTACTGATCGTCCTGTTTTGGCTATCTACGATCGCCATGCAAAAACAGAAATTCATACTGATGCTAGCAAATTAGGCTTAGGTGGTATTTTACTTCAGTATCAAAACGATAAATCGCTTAAACCAGTGGCGTACTTTAGCCGCGTTACTAGTCCTGAGGAAATGCATTACCATAGTTATGAATTGGAAACGTTAGCCGTTGTAGAATCCTTGAAACGTTTTTGGATATACGTTACAGGTATCCCGGTAAAAATTGTTACCGATTGTGCCACGTTAAGAACGACCCTTAGTAAGAAAGATTTGATACCGCGCGTGGCTAGATGGTGGCTTACTATACAAGATTTTGACCTAGAGATTGAATATCGTCCGGGGGATCGCATGAAACACGTTGATGCACTTAGTCGAAGTCCCGTGGAATCGGTTTCAATTCTTCACATTGACGAAGTTGACTGGCGCCTAACTTTGCAAGCTCAAGATGATAGTATTCAAGGGATTATTAAGCAACTCCATGAAGATACTACCAACCGCGACATAATTAATAATTACAAAGTTATAGACGGATACTTATTTCGTAAAACATTCCATGGGGATAGGTTTGTCATACCAAAACTATCAAAATGGTCATTGTTACAAAAATACCACGATGAGGTGGGGCATTTAGGTTTTGATAAGTGTGAAAAGATTATAAAGGCCCAGTTCTGGTTCCCTAATATGACAAGGTTTATTCGTAAGTACATTCAGGCATGTCTGCGTTGTGCCTATGGCAAAGGTAATTACGGTAAAACTGAAGGGGAGTTACACCCTATTGAAAAGGCCGCAGTACCTATGCACACTTTGCATTTAGACCATTTGGGCCCGTTTCTAAAAACTCGTAATGGAAATTGTTACATACTAGTTGTTATAGATTCTTTTACGAAATTTGTTTTTGCTAAAGCCGTTAGAGGGATGAGTTCCATTGAAACTATCAAAAACTTTAAAGAAATAATTTCGCTGTTTGGCAACCCCCGTAGAATAATTACTGATCGAGGCGTTGCATTTACTAGTAGATACTTCAAAGAATTTGCTATACAAAAGCAGTTCAAACATATTTTAAACGCAGTTGCGTGTCCACGTTCTAATGGTCAGGTAGAAGTTCAGAACGCGTAAATCGAACGATTATTAACGGTCTCAACACTGCCGCAGAGAATGAGTGCACTTGGGATGACAAGCTTTCCGATGTGATCTGGGGTATAAATAATTCTCCACATGCTGTAACGGGAGTTGCTCCGTTTAGCTTAATGTTTTCTCACGATAATCTCCTGTGACCCGCTTTCCCTAGCACTTCCGCTGCAGATACTAATCCCCAAGACCAATTAGACGAGCGTAGACGCCGAGGCAAGTTACGTATTGATTAATATATGACGATTATGAAAAGTCAGTACGACAAAAAGCATAAGAAGTGTAGAAAGTATCAAGTAGGCGAATTAGTATTGTGGAAAGGTGGTTAAGCACGGGATCACAAAGCAGGTGTAACCAAGAAATTAGGAAGTTTGTATAGTGGACCATACAAAATCAGTAAGGCTGATCACGCTATTGACCGTTATACCATAAATAGTATACAAGGTATGAAAGGGTACAGAAAATTTAGTGCAGTTGTGCCCTCGGATTCCTTACGTCCTTATAAATCGTCTATATCCGATAGCTCCACCGAGTCCGACTGTGAAGTAGATAGGGACGATCTAATCGACTTGTTAGAGAGTTAAAATCTGAGTGTCTAGTAGATTTTGAATTATTTTGTTGCAGCTCGATTTAATGTTATCTAAAGGACCAAAATATGGTTGATGGAAATTATTGTAAACACCTGAGTCATAATAAAACATGTAACTGAATGTCATTCTTTTAATTATACTTTCTACAGATTCAATCATATAGTTTTGAAAGTCTATTCTGTTTCTGAGTGATATAACAGATAGATCTAAGTACTCGACTACTAAATTACTTAAACACTCAACCGTCTCAAATAATATCTATTCTGTTTTTGTGTGATATAACAGATACATCTAAGTGACTAGACTACTATATTAATAAACACTCAACCGTCTCAAGTAATATCTATTCTGTTTCTGTGTGATGTAACAGATAGATCTTAGTGACTAGCTACTGCTTAAACATTCAACCTTCTATCATAATATCTATTTTGTTTCTGTGTGATATAACAGATAGATCTAAGTGACTAGGTACTACATAAACACTCTACCTTCAATCTTAATATCTATTCTATTTCTGTGTGTTATAAATTAGATAGATCTAAGTGACTAAGTACTTTATAAAAACTCAACCTGCTTTTATAATATCTATTCTGTTTCTGTATAATAAAACAGATGGATCTATGTCACTTGAAGCAACATACTTTAAAACAAAATCTCTTTAATAGTTATGTAATTTAATATTGGTACCAGAAAGATCTATGCAACTGCACAATCTCAAGTAATTAAACAACCAGATGTGACAGTACTATAATATAGGTACCAACTTAGGGAAAGCTCGCTCGGGTCAAATAAAACAAATATACTGTGTAAGCAAAATTTTATTTCAGGTGCCTGCGCCGACCGGTGGAAAAGCAGACCAGAGAAGCCGTGAGGGGCCACGGCAGTTGCAGGATGGCCGAGTGTTACAAGTTCCGCTTCCTGTCCCTCGCTAATTAGCGCCAAATCCCTAAATTAATTATCGATTAGATTATTGCTGATTAATATCTTAATTTTAATAGATTATTGTTTTTTGATCAACAAGTGAATTAATTATGTTGCTAAATAGTGATACTTAAATTAATGCTTGTTAATTACACTTCCATTCCATAGACTATGGTTAAATGTTATATTAATTTTTAGGTTTTTATTAATAAATAATATTAATAAAAACCTGAAATCCTTTTCACTACTTTGAATACTTTAGTAAGGTGAGCGTCAAGTTGGCAGGCACACCACGGAATTAGACGGTTTTGACAATGTCAAAAAATTGTGTCTATATAGTGATAAATAGTGACATATACCATATAAATAGTGATACTATGGTTCAAAAGATATTTGAGTATCTTGGTGTGCCTGCTAACTTGACGTCAAGATATCAGGCACCTTAAGAAATACAGTTCGTATCAATGTGATTTATATGTCAAAAAACTGTGCATAAATAGTGAATCGTATACGCAAAATTTCAACAATTGTACTTCAATACAAACCGAGATATTACGGTCTCTAAGTGGGCTGCCAACTTGATGATTCTTGCGATGGCGATTCCAGAGAAACGGGTTGAAGTTTTAAACAAATAAATACATGAAAAAATTGTGTGTGAAATTGTGAATCTTTCAATATCAATAAAAAAAGAATTCTTCTTTGCTATTTTCCAAAAATCTAATGTAAACTGCTACCATACATTCGATTTTAAGTACAATCGTGCACAATTTTATTTATTGACTTAAGATACTGACATAAAGTCTAATTATTTTTAATTCAAGTCATAAAGTTACACTTAAATCTACCGTTGTAATGTCAGTTTCACGTTAATTCTATGGAAACTTATGTCAATTTGTAATTTTAGTGACTCGAATTAAAAGTCTCGGATAGTGGTGGACGAGTGAGTGTCGCGAACGACCGAGAGATGGCGTGATTTTGTTTACGTGCGGTGAGCCGGTGATACGAGAATGGTTCGCGAAAAGTTTTATTCGTTTGTGTTGAAATTGGTAAGCAGTGAGTACATTTGCATCAGAAGTGAAAGTGTTTAAATCGTTTAATAACAACCTACATTTTTATAGGTACGCAGCTTATTTTCTATTATGGTATTTACAAAAAAGATATACCTAGGTACCTAATGTGAGGTAGATATTTTCTCAGTCATTCAAAACCATTGACCTAGAAGATAGACAAGAACGTTCATACAAACCATTTGTTCAAATTCTGTAATAAGAGACCTAAAGTTCGCTGCAGCCGCTGCAGCGCTTAAACATTTAAATGTCGTATAGTCAACAGAAAGACATCGCAGCGCCGCAGCGCCAGATCGGTCACAGACAACGTAGTGTGTATCAAAATGGCGTCCCAAATAGATTGTCAATAACAATAATTGAAAAAATATCTTTTCTATTCTAATAATACGATATAACTATATAATAATGACTTGAATAACAATTAATTTCCCTTACTTGACAACTGAATTGTAGTAAACGTCTGGGTGTACACTTTGAAAAGAAATAAAGAATTATTTTCGCCGCTCCGCACGCGCGAATGTCAAAGCCACACTAAAGCAAGGTGCCGAGTCGACTCCGCAGATGAGTGGAACATAAGTGCGTGTTCGAAAGGGCCTATCTAGTGTAACGTATATTTCGCTGTTCAAAACTTTTCATATTTACTACACGAACAACATAATTAACCGCATTAAAGCTAGACGTTTATCATAATTGTTCAATGATTAACGAACTAATTAGATTGCACTTCAGTTAGTTTGCACATTTTTTTTAATACTAAGCCCGGCAAATGACCCCACTCCACCTGATGTTAAGTGGAAATGAAGTCCAGGCGCGAGGACAACTGGTGCAGCGTAAGAGACGTAGCATCAGTCACCCTCACTCTGCCGGCCCACAAAGTGCTTCTTCACGCCTCGTTTGAAGGACCCTATGTCATAGGTAGGAGGGAATACGTGTGCTGGTAGACTATTCCATCTTTTGGAAGTGCGGCAAAGAAACGAGTCACCAAATTTCTTTGTGCGTGATGGAATGTTAGAGACTGTAAATTGGTGACTCCGGAGAGCAGCCAGCGTACTCTTATGGAGGAAGGGAGAAGGAGGGATGAGGTCAAAGAGTTCTTCAGAGCACTCGCCATGGTATAAACGGTAAAAGACGCTGAGTGACGCAATATCTCTACGCAATTGCAAAGGCTCGAGAGTTTTAGTGACCTCCGCATTGCCAATAATGCGCACAGCGCGGTGCTGCAATCTGTCCAAGGCATCGAGAAGATACTTTGCGGAGCCGTCCCAAAAGTGAGAGCAATACTCCACGCAAGACCGCACCTGTGTCTTGTAAAATAGACACAACTGATCAGGCGTGAAGAATCGCCGCACCTTGTTCAGGACACCGAGTTTACGTGAGGCATTTTTAATCACGGTTTCGATGTAGTCCTTTTGATTCAGATCGCAGCGGATATCCATATCGAGCATGTTAATACGCTCTGCAGGCCTAGAGATGTACCCTGAAGAGAGGGAAGGGGAAGGAATGGCGACTTTTTCGCTGTGAACGCGCATACCTGTGTTTTCTTGGCATTGAACTCCACCAGATTATCGGAGCCCCATTTAGAAATGACGTCCAACACCCGATCGAGCTCAATGACAAGATTTGCTCGCTTCATTTCGGTGTCTACCCGCCCAGCCGTTGGGTGACCGTTATATCCCCCATGCACTGTGCTATCATCTGCATAGCAATGAATGTTTCCAAGAGGAAGCATGTCATTGATATGCAGAAGGAACAGCGTGGGAGATATATGCTGAGTGGTCAGATTTTAAAATGGAATATCGAAGAAGATACGTTTAGTTTGTAACTTATTGAACAACTGTGATAATCGTCTAGCTGACATGCGCCTAATTACGTTGGTCGACTAATACGTATTACTTCATAGTAGATACTTACCAAGCTAATCTTTCGTAAAGTTAACTTGGGTCAAGTATATTCCTAGTGCATTAAATGTTATGACTTATAAACAAAGAATAAGCTACGAATAGTTATTCCGTGTTTTGTTCCTGTCATTTAAAAGTAATTTTTAATTAGAGTAAAAGAGACAAAAAACGGAATAACTATTCGTAGCTCATTCTTTGTTTATTAGTCATAAAAGACTAGGCAGGTAACATTAATATTTAATGCACTAGGAATATACTTTACCCTAGTTAACTTTACGAAAGATTAGCTAGGTAAGTACCTACTTATGAAGTTATACGTATTACTCGACCAACACAATTAGGCGCATGTCAGCTAGACGTTTATCACAGTTTTTCAATAATTTACAAACTAAACGTATCTTCTTCGATATTCCATTTTAAAATCTGACCACTCAGCATGTGCAAACTAATTGAAGTGCAATATATTTAGTTTGTTAATCATTGAACAATTATGATAAACGTCTAGCTTTAATGCGATTAATTATGTTGGTCGAGTAGTAAATATGAAAAGTTTTGAATGACTGAGAAAATATATCTACCTCACATTAGGTACAATGGCGGACTCCGTCGCTTTACCAGTCTAAAGGTCAAAATATCTTGCACACCGCGTCGTCTATTTGGTACGGGCACGTAGGTGCCCGGGCGGTCGGTGCGCTTCACACGAAAATCGCTGCAAAGTGGTAAAGCGACGGTGACCCCGACCGTACCTAGGTATATCTTTTTTGTAAATACCATATTAGAAAATAAGCTGCGTACCTATAAAAATGTAGATTGTTATTAAACGATTTAAACACTTTCACTTCTGATGCAAATGTACTCATTGCTTACCAATTTCAACACAAATAAATAAAACTTTTCGCGCACCATTCTCGTATCACCGGCTCACCGCACGTAAACAAAATCACGCCATCTCTCGGTCGTTCGCGACACTCGCTCGTCCACCACTATCCGAGACTTTTAATTCGAGTCACTAAAATTACAAATTGCTTGTCATAAGTTTCCATAGAAATAACGTGAATCTTTCATTACAACGGTAGATTTAAGAGTAATTTTATGACTTGAATTAAAAATAATTAGACTTTATGTCAGTATCTTAAGTCAATAAATAAAATTGTGCACGATTGTACTTAAAATCGAAAGTATGGTAGAAGTTTACATTAGATTTTTGGAAAATGGCAAAGAAGAATTCTTTTTTTATTGATTTTGAAAGATTCACAATTTCAAACACAATTTTTTCATGTATTTATTTGTTTAAAACTTCAACCCGTTTCTCTGGAATCGCCATCGCAAGAATCGTCAAGTTGGCAGCCCACTTAGAAACCGTAAATCTCGGTTCGTATTGAAGTACAATTGTTGAAATTTTGCGTATACGATTCACTATTTATGCACAGTTTTTTGACATATAAATCACATTGATACGAACTGTATATCTTAAGGTGCCTGCTATCTTGACGTCAAGTTAGCAGGCACACCAAGATACTCAAATATCTTTTGAACCATAGTATCACTATTTATATGCTATACGTCACTATTTATCACTATTTATACCTACACAATTTTTTGACATAGTCAAAACCGTCTAATTCCGTGGTGTGCCTGCCAACTTGACGCTCACTTAGTAAGTAAATGAAACATTAATTTAGAAAATCTATTTGTATTAAATTTGTGCAGTATTAATAATTTGATTGAATCACGTTGGAATCATAGACAATTCGGATAATGTTGGAATGTATAAAAGACGGCGTCGTCCATTTTCTATCTTGATTATTAAAACTGCCTTCGAGCTGACAACTACACTTACGTCGTGTTATTTCTCCTCTTTGAATTGCTCCTTTTACAGTTGTTACTGATTAAATGCTTGTATGTAGTGAAAACGGTGTGGGAATTCAAATGCATGGCAAAATGTGGTACGCAGTGTGTTATATTATCAACGCGCCCTTGAATTTAGGCTGTTTTGTGATACAAAATTGGTTAATTATTTATTCATTTTTTTAATAAGGCTATTCTAAGAGAAATAGGAATCGCAAATCATTTATAAGGAAACTTAAGCTTATGCTATTGCCATTTTGTATATATTTAGGGTTCTTTTCTCACTAGTAAAAACCCGTATCCACATTTATTTTAATGCCCGAAGATTTTTATTCAAAATTTTACTTTACCTACTGTTTTGTTCATAATTTAATTCTTATTTCTTTTGCAGGATAATAATATTTTACGGCTGATAAAGCCGAAGTAAGAGAAGTGTAATGTGTCCCTAACTATTGAAACAAGAAATTAAGAAAACGCAGTTATATATAATAGTAATAGACTTCTTTCAGTCTTTTAAGTAGGTAATTCAGCAGCCAGCCAGCTAGCAATACGCGCCTAATCGTCTAATTACGTGCTGTAATATTTTTAAATAAATCGCTAAAAGTTATATAATGGAAATATTGATTTTTATTGCCCAGTCTTTTATATCTCTACACAAAAATTTCATTGGATTTAGTAGGGCGACGGAACCCGTGGCTGTTTTTTGTAAAAGCTAGATAATTTCAACCATGATGAATCATGTTTTTGTAAAGTTATGTAGAACACTTGAATATAGGCATCTAGAGAATGACGCTCTTATAAGTAATATGTAATCGAATATGGTTTGCTTTCATTCTTATAAAGACTATGTAAAATGCTTTTACTCTTTTGTCATATAGACATCTTATAATAAGCTCCTACAAATTAAAAAGCATTATAGTTACTCTGTGCATTGCAATTATAAGAATAATTGGCCCTATTAGAAACCTTTACATAGCTTTTGAATATTATAAGGCTAAAAAGCCATATAACTAGCTCCTATAAGAATACAACATTTTGAACCCTTATTGTGGCTATATATTAGGATTTATTACAGTTTACCCAACTAAATTACAAGGATAATGGTAGTATTAGCTAAATCTTCTTATAATGTACCATTATAAGGTTAATTGACATATTGATTGCTATTTTAAAACATGTAAGAGAGTATGGACCTTATACATTAATTTTATAAAGGTATATTGTTAGTTGGGTACCTACCGGACGTTAACTTACGTTACGGGACGGTAAATATAATGCACTCTCATTATCTGATTTGATTGTTACGTTACTTTTTATATAATACCATAGAATAACTAATAGTACTAGGTACAGAATGTTCACTCTCTAACTAAAGTCAAGTTTAGGTATAAAAAATTACCTACTCTTACGACTTTCACGCGAAGTTGAAACTTATCGTGTGACCCGAGCGTTTATATTCCGTTAGGCAACGCTGAATCGATATTGATTTAACGTCAGGAGCGCAGGGTTCTCACTTAAAAAACAAAAAAAACAAAATAAAGGCTGTGGATAGAGTGCCACAAGCGGCATTCTAGTAGGTACGATCGGTTACGATGCCGTCATTACGGCATCCTAGTACAAAGTGTAGGCAGTGAATAGAGTGCCACAAGCGGCAACATAGTACGATCGGTTACGATGCCGTAATTTGACGGCATCCTAGTACGAAGCGTATAGTGCCACAAGCGGCATTCTATCTCAATCGGTTCGAGAACCGAAACATATTTTTTATTTGTCATAAATAGTCATAATGTTCAGACAACATAATATTCAAAAGATTTTTTGTATGGAGTTAGATTTCTGTTGTCTAATAAAAAAATAACCTCGAAATTTAAGACAATCGCTACGCTGCGCTTCGCGATTGTCTTAAATTTCAAAACCTATCACGTGACCAGCGATATATACGTTACACTAGATAGGCCCTTCCGAACACGCACTATGTTCCACTCATCTGCGGAGTCGACTCGGCACCTTGGTTTAGTTTGACTTTGACATTCACACGGCTTGCGCGCGTGCGGAGCGACGAAAACAAGTCATGACAAAGTGTTCTCCTAGATGTTTACAACAACTCAGCTGTCAAGTAAGTGAAATTAATTGTTATTCAAGTCATTATTAGGTAGCTAAATATCATTGAGCTAAATCGTATTTAATAGATTATAAAAAGATATTTTTTCATTTCTGTGCCACGGCTTCTACAATCATAGACTTAAAAACCTACAGATGTTCCCATACAAAATCGATTGTAGGTAAAATATGTGACTGAGGAGCACTGACTTATTGTGTTGTTTTAAAAAATATTTTAAGTTGTTTTAATTGTTTTTCAACCAGATTGATATTTTGAGTTTTTTTGTGGCAATATGTTATCTACGTCATGACGAGAAGATCGGGAGCGCTAACTGCACGGTAATTTCATAGTTGAAGTATGGGCGATCAGTCATATTCCAGTGCTGTTAGTACTAAAAGTCAATTTGGGACCGCCGAGATGTAGGCACAAAAGTTGTGTACCCTCTGTAGTTGACAATCTATTTGGGACGCCATCTTGACACGCCCTACGAATGGGCGATTTTCCGAGATCAAAAAAAAAAGAAATTGGTTCGTAAATGACTTCATAGATGGCGCTTAGCATAGATTAGTATGGCGCTTAGTAAAGACGAGTTCATGAAGAGCACGTGTATGGATGCGTAATATTTATTCTATTCCAAAATAGAAATAGGTCCTGGATGTCCTGAATAAAAATAGGTAAGTACTATTTTTTTATTTTTTTGGTAGGCAAGTAAAAGTGTAGAATTTATTACAGCCCTTAGTAGGTGTGTCCTTACTCACCCGTTTCCCTTAGGGGGGCGGGTGGGGACACATGGGTTCCACCTGGACAGTGCATGGGGTTCTCACGTTCCTCTCGAGGCCTCATGCCAGTGCAGAGAAGCATTTCTCCGACTAAAACAAAGTAAGGTAGGTACGGGTCGGCTTTCATAAAACGACATCTATCGAGTGTTTTTGAACTAATTTTTACTTTTAAATTTAGGCTGTCAGAAAATCGCCCATTGGAACTTTGGAACAAATGGTTTGTATCCGGACGTTCTTGTCTATCTCTTTAGGTCAATGCACGTGACCTACAGGAGTAGGGCAGCTAGTATTTCTGTTGTCTAACAAAAACTTTACGGCAGCTTAGGCGGCGTCACTATTATACCGCAGAACTTACGGTTCCCTAACCGATGGAGATACAGGTGTGCTTCAAGCTGTAATCCTCATATTTGAAATCTTAATGAAATCGAATTTTGACAACGCTAAAAAATAGTCATAAATAGTCGTACATGTAAAAAAAATAGTCGCATTATAGTTTCGGCGTTATAGCTATAGGTTAGTGAGGATTATGGCTTGAACGTCAAGCTGTAATCCTCATTTCTGGTGTAAGCAAACGGTAAAATCTTTCGGATTGGTTTAGGTTCCAAAAAATAGTCATGAAATAGTCGCAACGACATGCCAAATCTCAGAAATAGTCCTTAGAAGATTCCAGAGATATAAAGGTACCCTGGTGAGGATTATGGCTTGAACATTTGAAAACTTTAAATTTCTCCGTAACGCCTACGATTTTCGGTTTAAAATGTGTACCAAAAAATAGTCATGAAATAGTCGTGTGAAGTGATAATAATTTTGAGCTGATTTAATTTCAAAATAAAAAGTTTTTACTTTCCCTACATTTCTTTGGATGTACAGTCGTGTTCAAAATTTGTAACTTCATTTGAAATGATTGTGAAATATTCCGCTTAATATATAACATTACTTCCAATTAGGCGTTTTCCATGGCAGCTGTTATAATTAAACAAAAAAACAAACATTTATGTATATTTTTTTATATAATAGAAGGTGGCAAACGTGCAGGCGTGTCATCTGATGGAGAGTTATCTTCGCCGCCCATGGACACCCGCAACACCAGAGGAATCGCAGATGCGTTGCCGGCCTTTAAGGAGGGAATAGGTTTTAGGAAGGAATAGGAATGTGGGGGGGGGGGGGGGAAGAGCCTCCGGAACCCTCACTGGCCGGACGAAACACAACAGCACCAAGTGCTATTATTTCACGCCGGATATTAGTGAGAGGGTGGTATTACGCCGGGCGAGCCAGCCCAATGCGTGCTGCAACGCAGCGTGGCTCTACCACTCAGTCAGTGTCACTCATTTAGCACCACCCTGGGGTCACGTGTAGAGTCTTAAGGGTAAACCTATAGACGCGAGTACCTTAAACCCCCTTATCCTTATTTATATTTATACCATCGAAAGCTTGCTTTACATAACTTGTTTAAATCTCAGTACATATATGTTTATATCACAGCAATTAGTTTTGATCACATTTATCATAGTTACTTCAATATCTGTTGGTGTTGGATTAGTTCATTCAGTTTATGTTTCTAGAAAATTTCAATAGGGAGGATAGTGCATATTCTAAAATCACAAATTCAATAAACGAATCAGACACCAACAATATCAACAACTTTTAATTACTTAAGTACATAGAATAAAAGTATAATACTATGTAATAGTATGTTTATGGTATCACTAATGTTAAAAAGTAACCGAACCTTCCACTCCAAGAGTAGCGTCTGTTGTATCCACAGACGTTAATAAACGTCTGTAGTTGTATCAATCCGGGATCGATCAAATAGCGATATATCCTTGTCTCTATCGTTAACGGACAAAACCGGACGGGTGGCTTGTTAATTGTAATCTAAGTCGAAAGTACGTTTTATACTCACAATAACTTCAAAAACGACACCGCGTCTTCGTAAAAGTTCATAAATACATTCATACGGTTTCTTAGGCATTTAAAATTACGTAAGTACCCATCACAAATTATTTTATGATTTCAATATCACTGGACCAAATAGCCATTTTTTTCAAAATTTTGCGAATGCAACAACCAACGACACACGTGATCTATGACCTTGACTTACATTCAACTAAACTTGATAATAACATAACAAGCAAAACCAACTTCTGCCCATCGCACTGCGATCGATGCGTTTGAGTAGAGACAAGGATAGCGCTATTTGACCAATCCCGAGAAACAAAAGCGCGCTACTCAAAATGGCGCCATGGACCCTGCTTTTTTGTATTTATAAGTACTTTCTGGTCTTTGTTGGAATTATATATGTTAACATAGTTATTTAATAACAACAAATGTGTGTTACATTAAAGTTTCAAAGAGACAAATAAACTTTTTTAAACTAAATGCTGTTTTTCTTCTTAACATGCATAGGTATAAAATAATGTAAACATCTTAGATAGTTTCACCACCCTGTACCTTGCTGCCGCTTTCAATTTCAAAAAGTATTATCTAGAATGCGTTGCCGTTTAAATTTGAGCCTTTTTGTTTAGGTGGTAAAGTTGCTATTATCATAAAATATTTTGTTGTTTATGCGTTTCGTTGTGCACTACTAAAAGCAAAAAACTTCAAGGGCTGGTCAGGTCAAGTGTTATAAACATGACAAAAATGGTCTCATTGCAGACTAACGTAGGTACTTATCGCTCAGCTGACGCGAACGGGTCAACAGACGGCCGGCCGGCCGGCCGTTGCCCTCGCGTTGTAAATAATCGTTATTTTTAATTGTTTTTCATTTTACTTTTCTTATGTTATTGCTTTAAAATAAATTAGATACTCAAAGACTATCCAATTAAAATTCACAAAATGAATTAATATATAATTAAAATTAAAAAAAAACACGAATTCCCTTTTTGTCATTATTGTCATGTTTAAAACACTTGACCTGACCAACCCTTGAAGTTTCTTGCGGTTTCTAGCAGTCACCTCATATAATAAAAAAAATTACATAAATGTTTGTTTTTTTGTTTAATTATAACAGCTGCCATGGAAAACGCCTAATTGGAAGTAATGTTATATATTAAGCGGAATATTTCACAATCATATCAAATGAAGTTACAAATTTTGAACACGACTGTACATCCATAGAAATGTAGGGAAAGTAAAAACTTTTTATTTTGAAATTAAATCAGCTCAAAATTATTATCACTTTATACGACTATTTCATGACTATTTTTTGGTTCAAATATTAAACCGAAAATCGTAGGCGTTACGGAGAAATTTGAAGTTTTCAAATGTTCAAGCCATAATCCTCACCAGGGTACCTTTATATCTCTGGAATCTTTTAAGGACTATTTCTGAGATTTGACATGTCGTTGCGACTATTTCATGACTATTTTTTGGAACCTAACCCAATCTGAAAGATTTTACCGTTTGCTTGCACCAGAAATGAGGATTACAGCTTGACGTTCAAGCCATAATCCTCACTAACCTATAGCTATAACGCCGAAACTATAATGCGACTATTTTTTTTACATGTACGACTATTTATGACTATTTTTTAGCGTTGTCAAAATTCGATTTCATTAAGATTTCAAATATGAGGATTACAGCTTGAAGCACACAGATACAGTGCCGCTTGTGGCACTCTATACACTTCCTAAAACAAATCAATAAGGAAATAGCGTGAATTAATTCACAAACATCTTTTAGAAAGTAAGCATCACTAAAAATAGTCTTTCACCCTAAAGTAAACACTGTGCTTTTCATTACGAATACAAGGAAAGTAACTAAAAATAAAAACATAAATTACATAGCTAAAGAAAAAATGAATTATATTTTACATAAGTAGGTACCTAAATCAACATTTTTTTTTATATTTATATAAAGTTTATGGTAAAATTAGCAATCATGGAATCTATGGAAACACAGTCCACGCTTCAGCAAAAAACCACTGCAGTCTGCACATGTGCTTAGGTGGTGAGCCTTTAGCCCGTTAGTCGCTTTTACGACACCCAAGAGAAGAGAGGGGTTGGTAGTATTATTTTGATGAGCCCATGCATTGCCGCTCTCTGCTGCTGGATGTATGTGCAGTCTTAGTCCGTTAGTCGCCTTTTACGACACCCAAGGTAAGAGAGGGGTTGGTAGTATTATTTTAATGAGCCCATCTCCGCTCTATGCTGTTGGATGTATGTGCAGTCTTTAGTCCGTTAGTCTCCTTTCACGACACCGAAGAGAGAGGGGTTGGTAGTATTATTTTGATAAGCCCACATCGCCGCTCTATGCTGTTAGATGTATGCGTGTGCAGTCTTTAGTCCGTTAGACGCCTTTTACGACACCCAATAGGGAAGTAAGGGGTTGGTAATATTATTTTGATGAGCCCATCGCCGCTCTATGCTGTTAAATGTATATGCAGTCTTTAGCCCGTTAGTCGCCTTTTACGACACCTAAGGGAAGAGATGGATTGTTAGTATTATTTTATAAGTCACAACTACACATGTATGACAGTATTTGTCAGAAAAACGATTCTCCCTACCTAAGGCGAAAAAGTATTACTTTCCACCCGCTCCTCAGGCAACTTCAGCAGACCTACTTTCCGAGTATGAGGAATGAAAATTGTTTTTGATTAACCATTTAAGATTTTATGGCTAAATAACTAGACTTAGGGTGTTACCACTCCAATCGATCGATCGTCGATCGACGACATCGATCGATGGTAAAATGGATTAGTCGACGTCGATCGACAGTTTCTACCAGACCAATCGATCGATGTCGATCGACAATCGACCGGTAGAATGGATTGGGTGTCAATTCGAGCTGTTTGATTAGACGCGCCGGCCGCTTCACTTTTTTTATAAATTTAAGATTATGCAACACCGAAAAAGGGGGGAAGGGGAAAAGGGGGAGGGGGCGCGGGGGAGGGGGAGAGACGGGGCGGGGGGATAGTGAGGGGGAGGGGCGGCGAGGGGGGGATCCGAAGTGCGGAAATGCATAGTTTTAAAATATTTTTATTTTGAGGTTATGTTAGGTTATTTTTAGGAAAAAAAACAAATATTCTACTAAGTTACCATTACCGTACCCCCTTCATCCCCGTCTCTTCCTCCCCCATATATTTTTGAATGGAGCTAGTTTTCTGTTGTCTAATAAAAAAATAACCTCTAAATTCATGACAATCGCTACGCAAAAAAAAACCGCTGCTTAAAATGTCATTTGGATAAAATAAGCGATCTTTGGCTTTAAAAAACGGCCGCAATCAGATTCTTCTCCGTAATAATAGTACGAGCAACATCGTATTGGCCAAGAACAACGAGTCCTCTTCTGCATGCGTTTCGGAAGAAACTGACGGAATATAGCCGGGGTTAATCGATCAACGTCGATCGATGGGTTAGACAAACGGTATCCGTCGATCGATTAAAGCTACCACACCTATCGATCAACGTCGACCGACCGTCGTTGATCGATTGGTTAGTCAAACGGTATCCGTCGAACGATGTTGATCGATGCAGTCGATCGACGATCGATCGATTGGTCTGGTAACACCCTTAAGCATCTTTACTAGGTGGAAAATAAGAGAAGCAACAGATTTAGATTGTAGATTGTTATTTATTTAGACACCCGTAAACATAACAGTATCAAACGAATTATAACGTCGTTTAGTAGTCATTGTTCGGTGCACAAAAATCACAGAAATTATTGTTCGTTTTACGCGCGACGTGGAGCGTGCGAGCGGCACCCTACTGCCAATTGCCATACGCCGGCCAGTGGCCTGCACGAGAGGCGCGCCGGCCGAACATACCTCAACTGCGGAGTGATACCCCCCTGATAATACTTAGTGAAATAACCGGTCCAAATTCCTTTGCATGAGGAGACAGTTGTCAACTGTGTTTATTTTGTAAAAGATTTTTTTATCATCCGCGTACCTACATGAGAAAGTTAGAACTCCTAAAGCATGAACCTATATCATCATCATACAGATAGGCGTTGTAAAAGAGAGGCCCTAAATACGAGCCTTGCAGTACGCCCGTAGGAACATTAACGTAGAACAATAACCACCCGTTACCACTGTCTGGGAACGATTAGATAGGTATGATGGCTCAGGCGCAGAACGTCCACTTCGCAAAATGTCTACTGGTCGCAAAAGGTCCATTTCGCAGTATGTCTCTTTCTCAAAATGTCCACTTCGCAGTACGTCTCTTTCTCAAAATGTTCTCAGAATTCTCTCAGAATGTCCGTTCGTTTCTCAGAGTGCCCATTTCGCAGTAAGTCATTTTCTCAAAACGCCCACTTTTATCTTTGCTTGCTAGCAGAGAAATAAAAGCCACAAACAAAAATAAAACGAATGCATGTTATTAACGTCTTTTTTATTAAATATGAAATACCACCACCAAACAGATGATTTAGATATAACAACTAACAAGGAAACAACATCGTATACAAAAAAAAATTAGTCAATCCCTTAAGTCATTAAATGTGTGTAACTACTGAATAAACTCAAAGCTTTCGTTTTGTTTTTGTTTCTGGCTTTTATTTCTCTGCTAGCAAGCAGAGATAAAAGTGGGCGTTTTGAGAAAATGACTTTCTGCGAAATGGACGTCTTGCGAAATGGGCATTCTGAGAAATGGACATTTTGAGAAAGAGAGATTCTGCGAAGTGGACATTTTGAGAAAGAGACGTACTGCGAAATGGACATTTTGAGAAAGTGACATACTGCGAAATGGACCTTTTGAGACCAGTAGACATTTTGCGAAGTGGACGTTCTGCGCCTGAGCCGTGTAAATCACGTCAACCTGTCCGCCATGATCCATATTTCCTAGCACCAATTTTTATTGCCAGCCCACAGTCATCAACTGTTTAGTGATACATTTTGTTGACGGAATTGTTTATATTTCACATTCATTCATTCATTGACATTGCTTGCGGGTTCAAGTCCCGCACAGACACAACTTACGTTAACTCGTAATTGGTCCTTAAAAAAAACAACAAAATAAAACAAAGGTTCAGAATAACATTTAAAAATCACATTTTGGACATTATTTTGCACAAGCGTTCATCGATCTATAGGTATATTTCTGGATTGCAAAGCCTTGATAGCCTGTTCAAATGCCATTGCCGCCTGCGGGCCCTCGAACGGGTTGCGCAGCTCCCCGCCCGCGCCGCGTAGTTTCAGCATGAGGTCTTGCATCAGTGCGCGCTCTCGCGCCAACACCTCCTCATTCATCACAGACACAGATCTTCGTTTCAGAAATATACCATGTTTGTTGAAACAGTGCCGGTTAAAATCGTGTTTGTAGCTGTACGGCTGGGAGCAGATCTGGAAACGGTAAGTTGGTAAGTCATTTTTGAATTTATACAGTTGTCATCTAATGTGATTACAACTTTTTTTTAACGAGGCTGTTTAATTAAATAAGTACATATATCGCACCCACCTCGCATTTGTACGGGCGCTCGCCCGTGTGCACGCGCATGTGATGCTTCAGGCCAAATTTGGAGAAGAACGACATGTTGCAGAGTTCGCACTTGACGCACTTGTTGGTCACGTTGTGGGCCAATTTATGCCTATCTAGAGTATATTTCTGCCAAAAGAAATTTACATGCATGTTTTAAAGGTTTTTAACGTCTGATTTGATTTCAATTATACAGGGCGTGCCACGGCTATGCCAGATGGAGGGAAAGTACCTTGAATATTGTAGATGGAACATTTTACCGAAAGAAGACATTATTTAAATTTAAAAAACAATTTAAACTGCATTCATAGATATTTAAATAATTACATGGCTGAACCGGGAATCGAACCCGTTACATGAGAAAAATAATCATACTGTAGCTTTATCATACCGATCGAAACGCTTCATCATAAGGATAATTTTTTGCTAATTAACATAGTGTCACAAATAAAAGGAAGACCATGAATTTTAACATTTGATGTGAAATTTTGTTCAGAAAAATGAAATAAATACATACATATATAAATTGATTAATTTTGTATTAAAAATGTTAAAATTCATGGTCTTCCTTTTATTTGTGACACTATGTTATCTAGCAAAAAATAATCCTTATGATGAAGCCTTTCGATCGGTATGATAAAGCTACAGGGTGATTACTTTTCTCATGTAACGGGTTCGATCCCCGGTTCAACCATGTAATTATTTAAATATCTATGAATTCAGTTTAAATTGTTTTTTAAATTCAAATAGTGTCTTCTTTTAGTAAAATGTTCCATCTACAATATTCAAGGTACTTTCCCTCCATGTGGCATAGCCGTGGGACGCCCTGTATAAGTGACAACTTACCCACCCGCATTGGCCAGCTTGGTGGGTTATATTATTATGACAATATCTCTATTTGCTGTCCATGAGGAAAGGCCTGTGCCCAGCAGTGGGACGTTTATAGGCTGATTATAATGAGACGGTTTATAATAAACTACTTTGGTACTATAAATTATAAAAAATAGAAGTTATGGTCATACCCGTTTGAACGATTTATTGCAGAATTCACATACATGTATTTTTTCTTCAGAATGCTTTATAACATGACTGAAAATACAATTTGAGAACAATTAGTACCTACATTGAAGTTATAACCATGTACATATAAAACCTAAGCATACCACTGCACTCACTGCACTGTAGTCAAAAATAACTATGCTTTTATGAAGTCATGCCTACATGCATGCATGAAGTTATAACCATGTACCTACAGATAAAACCTAAGTATACCACTGTAGTCAAAAATAACTATGCATTCATGAAGTTATGGATGCATGCATGCATGAAGTTATAACCATGTACAGATAAAACCTAAGTATACCACTGCACTGTAGTCAAAAATAACTATGCATTCATGAAGTTATGGATGCATGCATGCATGAAGTTATAACCATGTACAGATAAAACCTAAGTATACTACTGCACTAGTCAA